>JAOTRI020141744.1:0-10712 GCA_028564885.2 Zoanthus sanctaehelenae
AAAGTTGAAGTTTTTATTGATCAAAGGATACAAAAATCGCTAATTTGCTAAGAAATATTAACATTGTTTCCAAAAAACAGGGGTTCCAGAACCCCTGGAACCCTCCCTGCGCACGCCCCTGGGGGGAAACCTGCTTTGTTCCACATGCCATAATAGAAACAGATGTTCAGCTGCATTGGCTTAATCTTGAACATAAAGGTAAAATCTTTCTCAGTGTTCACAATGATAGATGCTTTCCCATGCATTCTGCCTCTTTGGGAAATTTTCAGGTGACTTTTCACATCGGTTTGACTCAAGCCACTTAGTTGTGAGAACAAACATATCACAGCTGGCACTGAAGAAAATGACATAACATGTGCCTTATTATTGTGATCAAATGTAACGTTTGCAGTTATTTTATTCAGTCTTGTGTGCTCGATCGCACTCTTGAGAACCAGAAACACTTCTAAAGGCATGGCACAGACAATTTCGGCCTCATATGGATTTCTGATTCTCGGTTTACGAGTGAGATTCTCCCCCAGCGAAGCGCAGTCTAACGATTCAATGCATTGAGAAATTCGATCCTCGAGATCGAACATCTCTTTTTTTGTAAGTGCATTTCCTAATTTTCCCACAACTTCTATTTCATCTTCAGTGTCTTCAGGTTCGTCGAACATGTCCAAGTCCAGTAGTTGTGAAGACGCCATTTTGATGGAGAGAATTGAATATAAATTACAAAATGTAAACTTTATGAGCATCTGCAGACCAGTATTGACAACATACCCCTGCCACATTTGGAACCATGCGTGCCCAGCGTGATCGTAACATCTTCGAGGTTCTAGCCCGTCAACTACAGCAACCACCCCAACAACCTACTATCGTTATTGACGATGAGGAGGAGGAACAGATGGATACCAACGATGAAGAACTAATGGATGATGGCCAAGAGGAAGAAGAAGAACCACTGGAACAAGAAGGAGGTGCTTTACATGAACCTTTACCCCCTCTGTACAATTTTGATGTCACTCCATTAACGTCACGTCGTTCTCAACAATTAGGTGTAGAGGAACAAGTCGCCTCTGTTCGTTTGAGGGAGAATGATGTTCCCCGTCCACAACAATACAATCTCCTGGAACAGCTTGCATTGGCCCTGACCTGGTCCATCGCCCAGCTCCTTCGTCAGTATCCCAATCTAACCGACCGTGACCGTTTGTATTTCCAATTGAGTTCCACCTACTTACAGCCTACCTACAAGGGTTGGGGAGTGACCGTTGGGGAATGGCTTAGTTCCAATGCTCCATTCTGAGTCAACCGCGTGTTCGAGAATTTAACGCTCATGCTGAATTCTAACGAGTCATTTCGCATAGACGATTCCTTCACCTTGAATTTGGTGGTAGTACGTGCTCTGCCCCATGGTGGTGGAAAATCATGCAAAAGCCATGCCAAACGGAATGCTCCTGGTGAAGCCAGTGCCTCTCATCTTCCTAAGGATAAACGGTCCATTCTCCAGATTCCTCGAGACGATCGCAACATGTGCTGTGTTGAAGCGTAGTGGACTGCCTACAAGAGAGACACATTGACAAATAGAGAGTTTGCTGCCCAATATCAACTCAGTTCTCGACGACAGCGACCTTTCCAAAGTGAATGTGAGGGTATCCAATGTAAAGTGGGGATTCCGGCTGGAACGATGTGCGGTCCTGCAGAATTGGAACGGTTCGCCCAATATTTTGCTCAAGTAGGTTATTTGATTGTAGTCATCGATACCAGTCGTGGTCATCAAGGGTTTCGACACGGTTCCTGCAACAAGTTGCCTGGCCTCTTTTATCACGACCATCATTACCATGCCATGCAATCTGCCAAAGGCTTCTTCACGAAAAACAATTACTGTTTCAAGTGTTTGAAGCCCTACGACAATAAAGGATCTCATCAATGCACTGCCAACGAAGATCATTGTCCTGCTTGTCTACAGAACCGTTGCGAAGATTACGTCACCTACCGTCAGACACACACCATGCCTGCTCCCTTCGACTGTTCAACTTGCCACAAGTTCTACGGTCCCACATGCCTTCAACAGCATCAGACCAAAAACTACTAAGGCCTTCCTGCCGACGCCACACATCTTCCTGTTTGTCGCAATGTAAGTGGTAAACGTTCCGTCTTCCATGGTCGTGACCACCATCAGCCTTGACACCAATGTTATCACAACGAGTGCCCTTCCTGTCTAGAGTACGTCAATCTGTCCTCTCATCGATGTTACATTCAAACCGAAGACGAACTGAAAGAACGTCATGACAGACAACGTCAAAGACGACAGGAACTCGCTGAACTCAGAGCCAGAGCTCGGGGTTACAATCCCAATCAGCCACGTCGAACGGCGACTACTACCAGACAGATCAAAGAAGTTGAGCATATAAGTGTCTATTTCGACATCGAATCGATGCAAGAACAACGCGAAGAGGGGCTCCAGCAGGTTCCCAATCTAGTGGTGGCAGGTACCGATACGAGTGATTTATATCATTGGTATGGCCCTAACTGCATCCGGGACTTTGTGAGCTGGTTGGACACTCTCCTTGGTGACGACGACGATGAAGACTCCGACGACGAAGACTCAAAACGCACGATCACGGTCATTGCCCATAACTTTCATGGTTATGACAGTTACTTCGTCATCCAAGAATATAACCGTCAAGCACGAAGTCTGACACAGATCCGTAACGGTGGTAAAGTCTTAGAATTGAAAGTAGGCAAGCCTGGTCACGAACACATTCGGTTCATTGACTCGATGTCCTTCCTCACCATGCCCTTGGCGGCATTCACAGCGACCTTTGGTTTTGAGGAAGAGGACTTGAACTTGAAGAAGGGGTTCTTTCCCCATTTCTTCAATATGCCCGGAGTACGTTGGTCCTTTACCCGCTCGGGAATTCTACGGTCCTCACACCATGTCTAACGCCGGTACAAAGAGTTCGACCGTTGGTACACTGCTACCGTCGCCCAGCCAGAGGGCTTTCATTTCAGAAACGAACTCTTGGCTTACTGCGAGTCGGACGTTCGATTGCTCCGAGCAGGGTGTGATGTCTTTCGGCGTGAATTTCACGAACTGGCAGGTTTTGATCCGTTTCGGCATACCACCATCGAATCGGCCTGTTCACGCGATCTCCGTAAATCGCGTATCCAGCGCCAGACCATCGCTTCGGAACCTGTGACGGGATGGCGTCTCAACACCAACTATTCTTTAGGCACCCTCGAATGGTTGGAATGGCAAAGCCAGCAATTGGGTCGTCCTCTTCAGCACGACCGCAACTCGGGTGAACATCCTATCCGGGTCGGGAACCGAACTTACCACGTCGATGGATACGATCCTGCTAAGCAGACCATCTACGAATTCCATGGCTGCTTCTATCCAATTGTCTTACCTGTTACCCTCAAGCACGTCATGAACCGCACCAACAACTGCACGGTAGAACTTGGGAAGATGTCCATTGAGCTACTGTCCATCGTGAGAACTAATTGCGTGCTCTGGGTTACACCCTCGTCGTCATCTGGGAACACGAATGGACAAGTCTGAAAGCTGGCTCTCAAGACCTTCGCGCTACCCTGCAAGCCTACCACTTGCAGTCTCCTCTCAATCCCAGAGAGGCTTTCTTTGGTGGGAGAACCAACGCCGTTAAATTGTATGTCGACCCTCGCGATAAGCAGCTACTTTGCTATTACGATTTCATCTCGCTCTATCCTTGGGTCAACAAGTATGGCGACTATCATACCAATCATCCTACCATCATTTACAACCCTACCAACCAGAACCTGGACAACTACTTCGGACTTGTCAAATGCACCATTCTACCACCGTCCAATCTGTTCCATCCTGTCCTCCCTTACCATTGCGGTAACAAACTCGTGTTTCCTCTGTGTCGCACCTGTGCTGAAGACAACATTGCTAAACCTCTCCTCGACAAACCTTGGGTCTGCGACCACACTGCCGAACAACGACAACTGACCGGGACGTGGTGCACGCCTGAACTCCAAAAAGCTGTCGACAAAGGCTATACTCTCGATCGCATTCACGAGGTATGGCATTTCGAGCACCGTCAGACAGGCTTGTTCAAAGACTACGTCAACACGTGGCTCAGGATCAAGGAAGAGGCAAGTGGATTTCCCAGTGGATGCACCACCGACACCCAACACCAGCAACATGTAGCCGACTACGAGGAGCGTGAAGGCGTTCACTTGGACATGAGCAACATTCGTAAGAATCCAGGCAGGCGCACCGTGGCCAAATTGATGTTGAATTCCATGTGGGGTAAATTCGGTCAGCGACTCGACAAGACCCACGTGGAAGAATTTACCGATCCTCGTGCCCTGCACGCTTTTCTGGCTAGCGGTCGACACAACGTCACCTACGTGAGTCCCGTCACCGACGAACGAGTCGAAGTGTACTACAAGATCCACGACCCCATGATTGACGTCAACGCCAACCTCAACATCTTCGTGGCGTGTTTTACGACTTGTCATGCCCGTCTCAAGTTGTACGTGGAACTGGAACGTTTAGGGGATCGTGTCGTCTACTTCGACACCGACTCGATCATTTTCACCAAAGCCACCGACGAAGGACATTACCAACCTCAGCTCGGTAAATACTTGGGCGAGTTCAAAGTCGAACTCAAAGGAGACCACATTGTGGAATTCTGTTCGGGTGGACCGAAAAATTACGGGTACAGAACGGCACGGGGCACCGTCGAATGCAAAGTGCGAGAATTTACGTTGAATCGAGAAGGATCCCAGCAACTCAATTTTGACATCATGATAAATAACGTCAAGAACGAAGAGCTGCAACCTCTCGATGACGGTCAAGTACGGACCATTCGCGTCAATGAACGCACCAAGATCGTACGGTACTGCAAGACTTACGAACTGTTTACCATGCCTCGGCACAAGAATAATCGTCTTGTCGCAAATAAACGCATCTTCCCACCCGCCGAGCATCCCGACCCGTTCATCACATTTCCTTACGGCTATAATCACGTGGACCCAGAACACTTGGACATGTTACTTTCCTTATAAAATAAATGATACTGAACTCTCATTCATTGTAAATAATTTTATTTTTTGGTACATATTAAAAAGTGTTCATATGTTATCTTGTCTCTCGATGATTTTTTCTTTTTCCAAGTACCGTACGGCCTCGCACAAATTTTCAAAGTTTTTTCCTTGTTCTTCTTCCACTTTCTTGGCGTGCCACCACATTCTTAAGACCCAACGCACTTGCGCTTCCAAGCACAACGCTTCTCGCGACTGGTAGCTGGCCAATTCGCCAAAAATATCCAACCGTATTCTCGCTTTCGGGTGCCCGATCCATTTACGCCAAAATTCGTCCACGGACTTGACGTTCCAAGCACGAAAGTAACCCAGCAGATCTTCGTACTCTTCGTGATCAGTCCGGATAATTTTGCCATCGGCACCAACACCCGTCGAACAAGGGGTCTGCTCCTCTAAAGATCCAACTGTCAGGCAATTTGATAGGGTTGGCGGGACTGAAACTCCAACAATAACAGGTTGGATCTCGATAGGGTCGACCTTTTGGGGGTCTACATCGTTCTGGGACTTTTTTTATCGTACCTGAACCTTTTTGACTGTCTTGTCTTCTTTCTCTTTTCTGACACGTTTCCATCCTATCATCTCGAGCACTTCACCAACACTAATCATCTTTCGAGTTCGTTCCACTTTTTTATACTTTCTTCTTCGTGACGTCATCCCGAAAAAAGGATTGTGGCCGGGAATCGAACCCGGCCTGGTAACTGAGCCTTCCTATGACGTCATCCGTGGTGTTCAGCTGATTCCCCGCCAAACAGCTGATCGTTGCCATAGCAACCGAAGAAAGCGCGCGCCCAGGGCTGCACACGTGGGGATAGTACTACTCGCAGGATTGCTTATAACTTTGCATAGTGATAACTGAAAAAGAACCTCCCAAAGGCGCTCTCCAAATATGATGGTATTTGTACGCATACCAATCTGTCACACCTTTCTACAAAAAGAATTTAACATCGAATATATAGCTATTCTCTCTGGAGCTAAAATTTATGAAATTGGCTGTCTCTACTAGGTCATCACTTAACGGCAGGTGCTTGATGCCATAGTCCATAACAGTCGTGTAGAAACCCCGCACGCTTCTGTAGAATCTCGATTGTTCTTCAGCTCTGATGTCTTCATCTTCTAGGAGTTTTCGTAAATGTGTCTTCGTTGCAAGCCCCAAGAATCGGTTGTTGTCTAATATCACAAAGAATATATATAATTTAATTTTTTTAAAGATGCAAGCAAAGGCGACGAGTCATTGAGTTTCGTAGCATCATAATTGGGTAGAAGTTAGAGTAAAAAGAAACACTTAACGATGATATGAACAGGAAGAAAATGGGTCATGTTAATTGGCGATATAAATTAAAAGCTTGTCCCTACTGAACATCTTTTTATAAACGAAACTATTGATAAATAGGAGGGTCCTTTTATCCACACATATACTCATCCAAAATAAACATTCAGATTTTTTGCCCTGAGCGGGATTCGAAACCATATCTCTTTCGTTACTATTAAGGCTTCTTATCTACTGCACCATTTGGACTCGCATTTTTGCAAAATAGAAAAGAGACACGATGTGTTGGATTGCTGTAGGATATTTACTGTATGCGGTTTCATTATAAAACTGTAATTTGTTACCTGGAAGTTGGCGGTGTATCTCATTGATCCTTAGTTCACTGAAATTGCCTTTTGCCTCCTTAATTGTAAGCACCGTCAGAAACTTGCTGGCTAACTTCTGTAAAAACGACTTCATTTGAGTATGACCAATATGAATAATGGGGTCTTTACTTTGAAGAAACGTATTAAAGTTGACAAAAAATTGGAGAGCTGACTGGAAAAACAAAAGGTAAACCTTTTTCATCTGTTGTATGTATGTATAGAGTTAGAGACAGACTTACCTGTGACAAGAAATAACCTTTAAGACCAGCATGTTGCTGCAGGACTCTTCCAACCGCACGCTCCAAGCTTAGCCACCTGGTATCTACGTGTTTAAATATCTGACGGTATTCAAGCTTGCAAAAGGAGCAGTAATCCACCAGAGAAGCTTTTCGTTTGGTACTTTGATCGAACCAATAGAAAAGATCGATGACCATATCGTCAACGTTAAATCCACACACCTGTCGGAAGAGAAAAGTTGCTTAAATATTATTTGTTTCATACATTTTTATTTAAATCACCGTGTACGTATCTTATAGCTTCTCAAAAGCTTCCACAGCCTTCCCAGCCGTGTTTTGTACATGGTGGCAGCCACAGTCCATGACGTAAGTGTCAGGGTTCTTTTGTAGTACTCGCGTCTTGATTGAGTTTCTACAACCCATGTTCACAGAAGTATTATCTACTCCCAATCTAGTTCATCCATGTGATGTTATGTCCTGTCAAGACTTCATCTATATCTGTAAACAGCCCCTGGGCTGTACATGAGGATGACATACACATATCCAAGAAGTGGGAAGTGACGTTAGCACGATTCATGTAAAAGAAACGTACTGTTAGAGGATTCATCTTCTCGAAGACTGAGTCACTTGATCCTTCAATACCAACTGCAAATGCATTTTACCTCGTGTGCTCAACAAGTCTTTTTTGATAAAATGGAGCAATGCCACCATTAATTATACAAGCTGTCTTCGTTCTCTAGATAAGAAATTCTTCGCATTCTCGCTGTCAGAGAACACGTCACGGAAGAGAGGGGTGAGAGTTACTCTGCGAGGGCAATGGGAATATTATGCTGTACAAGCATCGATGCCACCTTTACCTCAGCTCGCATAACCTGTATTGTAAACAAAAAATTTCTTTGATCTTCCGGTTATTGTTGTAAAACGCAATTTCTTTTTTTTAGCAAAAAAACAGTTTTTTTAAACACCACAGCGTCACAAACGCAACTGTCAATTTTTTTTTCAGGACGAATGCGGCTCGCGGTGATTTGAGGGGAGGGCGAATAATGAACAAATTTTATCGATTGATTCTTTTTGTTATTTTGAACAGAATTAGTTGAGAAGTTGCACTGAAAGCTGTGCGAAAGGGTTAGCTTATACTGAACAAAGTAAAAATCTAAAGAGCGCAAAAATATGCTAATCTTCAACTCAAATAGTTTGCAATTGAATGTGGCTAAAACCATTAAAATTATTTTTCTAAAAACTTATTTGTTTTTTTTTTAATCACTGCTTCTTTTTCGTACTGCCAAATAAACTGAAGAGTTTTGAAACTGAAACTTTTACTTTTAGGTCAAACTATTCATCAGTCAGCACACCAAAAAAACGAAATGAATCCTGCATTCCCCCTCAACCTTCATAGCCACAAAATAACTATGATTACGTCAAAAACAAAAATCGGTAAATATAAAACAGTTCCTGTCAGATGCACATATTCTTGGTAATTTAAACGATTTGTGGTCACCTTTTAAGATTTTGCAAGATGTTGTCAGTTTCCATAGAGTGTGTTCACCTTTTAGGCTTTGAATAGGAAGTTAAACTAAATTTAATAAGAAGTGGTGCCTCATTAAACTTACCTTCTCAGTTAGCGGGTTTGAGGTCGCTATAAAAGTAAGGTTAAATTGTGACTTCAAAGCTTTTACGTTCTGGCGATGAGTTTTTTTACCCACATGTCGGTGGACATCGCTGAGACCCATGTGGTCGCACCTTACATTGCGCTTGCAAACTGTGCAATGAAAACTATGTACGTCCCCTTTTACTGGATCGATGAACGGGTATTGTTTTTTCCAACAGGAACTGAAAACACACTCCGTCATATTTTCTACATAACTTCTGTTTTTTCGGAAACGTTGTCAACTCGGAGTCGGACATGGCGGCAGGTTGACAGTTTCTCAGAGAGCAACTTTGGCGCCAAATGAGAGCACGTGCTGCCCAGACTGTGGCCTCATTTTAGATAATTTAGATGACCATTCGAGCGTAACCTACTCGGCCCCAAGCCAAAACACGACTGTTTTCACGAGTTGTGCAAGGAAACTGGGGCACACTTACTTGACAAAACACGAATACAGGAGTTAAAACTAATATGAGAGGCAATATTCATGTTTTGAAAACATTTTATTTCATTAAGCGTCTGGAAACAAAAGAAGCAGCAAAGTTAGACAAATGAGCTGGTCTGAGGCGTGTGAATGGAACGTCGGGCGTGTGAGCATGTAAAAAAGTGCTGAGGCGTGGGTCACACGCTCAATGCGTGTGTCTTCGTAGGTCTGGCAAGGTTGGCGGGGATGGGAGTTATGGTGATTTGATCCAAGATGATTGCATTTTATTCAGACTGCTGAGGTGTTTGGGAAACCTAAGAATTGCAAATTTGTGTGAAGACTTAAAAACAGATTAAAAAACAAGCTTATAAATCCTCTAAATCCAAATTTAAACCAGTAATCCACAAAGGGAATAAACTCTTAATATTAATTCAAATTTATTAAATTGTGTTAAAAGATATTCTTCAGTTTTTGTTATAAATGAACCTCGCTGAAATTAGAGTAAAGTATTGCTTACGAGAGGGTTTCGTCGAAGGTCTTGTCAAAGGTTGTTTGTTTCTCAATAGCTATTTTACACGCATGATTTGGACCTTTCTGTGACATCGTTTAAATAAACCATCATCTTAGTAAGCCAAAGCGATTTTGTTTTCTGCTTGCTTCGGAAGCGACTCCTTATCCATGCCTAGTATGGTTTTCTTCTTCTTAGGCTTTGGTTTGAAGTCTACTTTTCTTGCTTCTTATAAAACTCGTCAATCATCACTGTTCCTCTTGATATCTTTAAAGATCCCTAATTATTTAATCCCGAATGTCCAGGTTTGTCCAGAGTTAAAAAAGTAACAGATTTATTGCTTACCAGAAGCACAAGCAGTGGGAGCCATTTCGGAGTACGAAATGGTGGGAATGATTTTCGAGCTCACACTTTGCGACTGCTTATGTGGGTGCACAGCGTTTTGGACGTTTGTTTGCAGTGCGATTTGCTTTTGTTTGCGGTGCTTAGTTGCGACGACTCATACATTTTTAGTGTGTTTTCGTTATATTTGCACTGGTGTCCCCCTGACCCGCTGTACATTAGAAGGTAGTTTTACAAAAATTTCAAAGCTGTCGAAGTAGTTTTCCCGCAAATTTTGCTCATCTTGTTAAATATCCCTACCATTGAAAAGTTCCAAATTACATTTGACGAACAGTATAACAGGTCCACAAAATAAAAGTTTACACTATATCAATAATTTATATCGATTGTACAAACCATCGTCTGTTGACCAGTCAATTACAGGTTTGTACACTTTTCTGCTTATGTAAAAGGTTTGTCTTGTTTCCAACAAAAATGGACTGTCAGATGTCATAGGTTTGAATTTACATTGTTCAATATTTACAGTGTACTTTTTAGCCTTTTCCCAATGAAGGCAAAATTAGTTCCATTCCCCACAAACTCAAAACGAAGGAATCGTTAAGACAAGAGGCACGTCACGATGTAGTGTTTCACCACCATTTCTTACGTATGCTCTGGATTCGAATCTGATCCCTGTGTGCCTTGTGCCAGTGCAAAGCAAATGTTACCATCGTTATTGCTTGTGGGATTTACAACAGGTTGACTGCTCTGTTTTGCAGTGTTTTTTGACGAAATACTCTTGGCTGGATGCTTGAAGCGCACGTGAGTGTCGAGGTATTTTTTGCCTGCAAAAGAGTCTCCACAAACTTCGCA
>JAOTRI020141755.1:0-10711 GCA_028564885.2 Zoanthus sanctaehelenae
CGTGCAACGTATAGTTAAGAAATGCCGCAAAGAGTTTGATGCGAGCATCTTACTTTTTTACCTATGCGAAAATATCTTTCCATGCACTAAATCTATTATCCCACTGGGCCCAGTTACTCAGACGTTAATTAAGCTTAACCCCATGTTAAGCAAAATTTAAACAGGAATTTCTTTTTTAAGAAAAAGTAAACGGTTATTTGTGAAGACTGTTTGGGTTTTTCTAGGAAAAGTCTTGTTAATCCCAAAATTACAACTAAAATCTCTCCTTGTAAGATTGGAAGCAAGATCGTGAGTTAAACATTTAACCCTGAGTTAGTGCGGCTTTTGAACAACTGGGCCCAGATATCTAAATATCTTTCCAGAGTTTTAAGCCTGGTTTCCATATTACTTCTTTGATCTCATCCGTCTCACTGATCATGCTCAATAGATTCATGTAATTCACGCAATCGCATTGATCTCCTGGATAGAACAGTGCTCCATCTGCGCGATCGCGATCGTTCCGATCGTCTCGGTCTTTTCCAGTCGCGAAAGAAGTGTCTCCACGTAATGTCTTGTATCGCAAGGGCACTGCTTCATGGGAATGGTGAGACTGAGAAGATCGAAGAGATCATATGGAAACCAGGCTTTAAAGTTCGTATCTGACTTTAAACACGTGACTAACTTAAAAAGTGGGGTAGATTTCTTATTAAAATAATATGATAGGAACCTTAAACAACGAGGACGGGAACGCGAGCGACGACGGCTCGATGAAATCACCTTTTTGGTTTACTTTTTATTTTTTTGTGCGAGTAACGAGTTTTATTTCTATGCTTTTCGCTTTGTGAATAGAAAAACGATTTAATGTTCTCCATGAAGCTAAACAGATACTGAGAAAGTTTTTGCTGTTACGTCCACGTAATCTCAATAACTCCAAAACAGGTGTTTTCACGTTCTAATTTAATGACAACTCCGTGCACGTGCTCCGCACGTTGCATTCCAACGTGCAGTTATTGTATTTTCTATTGTTTTCTGCCGTCGTTGCCCTCCTTGTTTATTAGGTCCCTATTAATACCTGTGCAATATGCGTAGGCTTGGAACCCGGCTGCTGAGGAGCAATGTTTTGACCGATGTCACAGACTGGGGCAGAAAAACGATGTGATAATTACTAAGGTAAAGAAATTATGAATGTTAAAACTGTTGATGAATATTGATTACTTTTATTATATGGCTTGAAAATTTCTCGCAACCTGATTGGTTGTTGACTCATAATAACCGGTCAAGATTTTCTCGTAATGACCGGTCATTATTTTTACAAAAAACGCAAACTAAAAACTATTTCCGATAATGACAGAAATTGTGAAAAAATAAAATAATAAACAAAAAGCCATATAATAAATAACTTATTAGCAAATTGTACTTGTGATTTTGTTGAAATCGCTCGTGGCTTTGTTTGAACATTATCTTTTGTGCGCGCGCAACCGGAAAATAAAAATTACTTCCGATTGTGACAAAAACTGTAAAAAAGCCATATAATAAATAACTTATTAACCTCGTTCGTTCGATCATTACAGGGAAATCTCAGATCTCGGTCTTGATGTATTAACCTCGCTATCGCTCGGTCAATAAGATAAGACCTCGGTCTGATATTTCCCTGTAATGACCTCACTCTCGGTTAATAAATAGTATGTATACAGTTGATATACAGATGAGAGTCTTAGAACGTCCGCTGGAGATGCTTACGTGTTAAGGCGTAACTTGGCAGCCGATAAGAAGTACCCTTATTGTAAGAAACAGACCACAACACTGGGATCACAACCCTACTCTTTTGCGAGATGTATATGTGAGTTCCCCGACAGAGTAATCGAGAGACTGGACCTACGGTTTAATGTTCTTATGCGAGAAGACACGAAGTTCTAACTATTTACATATCTTAGAGCAAAGGTAGCACCTTCAGTATAGGGTAGAATCGGACTAAGTTTTATTTTGATTAATTGATTGATTGAGGACGGTAACACATTCAATAGAAGATATAATCCCTTCAGGTCAGGCTCCCTTTGTCAGTGGACAAACTTATGAGATCCATGGATCAAAACAGCTCCCATGGCCGCTAAAATGTAGATTCACCATTTTGTAGGATTGGTCTGTGTTTACCTGCTGCTATCAATGTGGCCTTAGTTCCAGATATATTACCAAGGCTGACTTATCTTCTCGGATAAAGACGTTAAACGTAGACCCAGTCTCTCGATCTCTCTGTATAGTAACTTAAAAGAACCCACGCACTTCTCGCAAAGAGCAGGGTAGTGATCCTGGTGTTGTGGTCTGTCTCTTCAACTGAGGGCATTTCTTATCGGCTGCCAATTTGCGCCATAGCATGTGACTGCTCAGCGAACTTTCTAAGACTCTAAAACTGTTAAAACTTGTATACATTTGTAAAGCGCTTAGAGTTCAAAGGATAAGCGCTATATAAATTCTGCTATTATTATTATTATTATTATTATTACTGGGCTACCTATGTTAATCCAGTTGTAAGATAAGTTTGTTTTTCTGTATTTTGTATTCCACAATTCTTTGCGGCGCCAGCTCTCTTTCTCAATTGTGTTGTGAGTAGAAGAGGGACATAGAACAAAAGATAACGAAGTGTACGCTTCTTAGAGTGTCATTAAGTTATCTACTAGCATGCGTTATCTATCCTTGATGTTTTTTGCACATTTTAGAATTTGAACTATTGATTATATAGCTTGTACGTTTATACTTAAATGCGCGCTCTGACGTGGATGAGCTCAACTCAAATGTTCCCCAGCTGGTCAACCTCTCGATAATTATTGACCTAACGATGAGCATCGCTGTAGCGCGTCACGTTTAAAAACACAAAACTTTAGTAACAATTTTTCTTTGTTTTGTTTATCACTGCTCGCTGCAGAAACATATGTTTCTCGAATCTCAACGTTTCCCTCAAATCTCGATGTTTCATCGAATTTCGATATTTCCCTCGAATCTCGATATTTCCCTCAAATCTCGATGTTTCTTCGAATATTGATGTTTCCTTCGAATTTTGATGTTTCCTTCGAATTTTGATGTTTCCTTCGAATCTCAATGTTTCCCTCGAATCTCGATGTTTCCCTCAAATCTCGATGTTTCCCTCGAATCTCGACGTTACCCTCGAAACTCGATATTTCCTTCAAAACTCAATATTTCTTTCGAATTTCGATGTTTCCTTCAAATCTCGGTATTTCTCTCGAATCTCGATGTTTCCTTCAAATCTCGGTATTTCTCTCGAATCTCGATGTTACCCTCGAATTTTGACGTCTCCCTTAACCCTTTCAGTCCCAGACGAATAAGTAAGTTTTCTCAATTTGAGTCCATACTTTTCATATTGAACGCTTTTGAGAGAATTTTACTTTTAATCTTCAGCAGTTTTCTTTGCTTGATCAATTCTCATTTTCTCATTGCCAAATGTCTTAATTTGTATTTGTTTTGTAAGGAGAAGTCGAAAGTTGATAACTGATTGGGAGTGAAAGGGTTAAATAGTTATCGAGAAGTATCGAGATTCGAGGGAAACAAAAGAGTTGTTTCTCTCGAGAGCAGTCATTATATTGTTATAGTTAATATCCTAGGATTAGTGTTGAAAATACCAAACGCCAAAACACCATTCTTTGTGTTACAATTTAGGCAACAGAGAAGCTTCTCGAGGAAATTTACGTCGCTTTTCGGGCAGTAAAGGTTTGTATTTCAGGAGTTATTGATTATAATTAATAGTTGAAACGGTTTTGGTGATAAGCTTCTATCAAATATGATAAATGATATCAACTTCAAGCGAACAATGAGTTTACCGCTTTAGATTTATTCGTGCAGTTTTTACGAAGATATCGTTCTTTTAAAAATATAGTTTCAAGACTGTGCATTTATAAGAAATACATTCTGTGTAGCATGTTATTTTTCAAACCCAAAATGCAGGGAATTAAATCTTGGTTTCCACTGTTAACTGGAGATGATTCAACGTCCTCTGCAAAAACCTGTACCAACCTTTTAGAAAAACCGGAGAAGAGAAGCACTGGGCCGATTTTGCCGAACTTTTTCTATCTGAACATCGCGCGATTATTAACTATTTTATTTGATGATATGCTAATATGTACCTTGCTCTTGTGCGGCCACATTTTGGTTATGCCACTCAACTTTGGGCCCCCCAGTCAAAAGGTCTAATAAAACAACTAGAGAGCGTCCAACGCCGAGCTACAAAATATATACTTCGTCTGCCTTTTCGCTGTCAACAGTCATACAAAGAAGGACTAACTGCACTACACCTATCATACCTGTAACGTACTGGCATGAATATCTTGATATGTTATTCTTTTTCAAAATAGTGAATGGCCTTCTTAACCTCAATTCAACTGTTATACCTCAAGTACAAAAGACGCCGTCGACTAGATCTTTTACCAGGGCCATCTGCCAAAAATACATTATCCGGTTTGTCCTGCTTCCGGTTCAATACACGGTCAACGCGAAATTTTTTCTGTTTATGATTTAAAGCACTGCAAGAACTAGACGCCTATACAGTCGTTTACTCGGGCTACCTGATGTGCCAGAGAAAGATTACCTTGATATAAGAACCTCAGAAACGCAAGCAAATCAATGTCTGAAACAAATTCAAGAATATCTCCTATATCAGTCATTCTCAATTAGAAGTTTATAAAAAATCAAGAACTTTTTTCCTATTATAATATTACTCTTTATCAGTTCTGTAAAAACTGTCGTTTTGCGAACGGTACGCTTGAGAGCTTTTATGGTTGAAGGCATCTTGATTCTAATTTCATGGAAGCTCGCTTTAATTTGCATAAAGAAAATTTAACAAGGTGCGTATTTATTTTGTTTAGTTCTTTCTTGAATGGAACTTTTACTTTATGTGTGAGTTAAACTATATAAAGTATTTCTTACATAAACTTGGGTTGTACAAAAGCAAAATATACTAAGAAAAAACAAAGAAATATAACAAAATAAACTTAATGTGTAGGCTGTTGTCGCTGCAGCCTTTGTTGGACGGTAAACTTTGAAAACATTAGGTTCATATTGATATAGCAAAATTTCATAGACTAAGTAGACCTAGCCATTTATAAGTCGAAACACAAAATAAAGATATTAGCAGGAAGAATAATGTTTATGGAAATTCAAATTTGATGTCGCGAGATAGCAGCGATTATGAATGAAGACACGTGTGACACAAACAGCTCACCGTAAACTTGTTTATTGCCGTAAGGCAAACCACAACAATCTTCCCAGCCTTTGTTCAATGCTTGCGTTAATTTTAAGGAAAAGTATTACTATTTGAAGTCGTAAAAAAGCTCTAGAAACACATCTCGTATTGATTTGACACGGATATGAAGCAAGCTGACTCCAACAATCGCCAAGCGAACCGTGATCCAGTACGTTCGCATAAATTTCTAGAACCCAGTTTTCGAAGGCTGGGTTAGGAACGCCTGGGACCATGACCCCCATTTTGGTGACCAAAAAAAGAATTATAAAACAGAAGGGTATTTTAAGCCCGAGTAAATAGAAAAGTTCTTTTTTGTCACTTTTTTCTTTGTAAAACACAAATGATAACGAAGGACATCTTATTACTGCTACGTCACTGGTGCCAGTCACCTAAGCTAGGTGAAAATTTGAATTTCAAGCTTTTTTTCATGAAAGAAAAATCAGTTATTTATATATCCTTTCTTTGTAACAAAATTATATTTCTTGTAATAACTGTTATAAATGTATAATAATATCTTAAAGACTTCTTTTAATTAAAAAAGTATACTTAGTTGCGTAATTTCTCTTCTCTCTTCTGCAATAGTTTTCATTTTAAAATTTGAAAAAAGCGATGTTGAGTGAAATGTTTTTGTTTTTACGTGGAGTATGAATCGTTTGGTAAATTGACGAAAACAGTGTAATTACTCAGTGGCAAATCCCACTTTTCAACATCTTTCCAGATAATCTTATTCAACAAATCACTTCTAAAACTTAAAGTCTTCGTTATTGTAACCGTAATTATAAACTGGAGCAATTATTTTCCAAAAAGATAATGTTGCAATTTTTTGGTATGCCAGCAACTTGCAATGCAATGCTCACAAATAACGAAAAATAACAAGTTGCTATGAAATGTAAAACGAGGGCAATTTATTTTTTCGCAACGTTCAATGATTTTTTTTTCTTTTTCTGTAAGCTTTTTGTCTTTCTTGACTTCTTCCGCCATTTTAGATTGATCCAACACGCGCGCGCGCTGTCATGTTTTTAAGGTTGCGACATGGGTGTTTCAAAGCATAGTGTTGCAACTGGCTTGGCAACGTTGCAAAAAGTGGAAAATTGTTTAACGGTTTCCACAACTGGCAATGTTGCTTTGCCAGTTGGACACAAAGGTTTTACACGCCCAGTTTTGTCAGCAACTTGCAACATATTGACATTGCTTTGCAAGTTGCTGAAAAAATTACCCGTGTAACAGGGCCTTTTGTTAGTTATAGTTTCTAACTTTTATCTCGTCGTGTTTGCATGAAGATGTCAGAGGTTGCTGATGCGACTGACAATCAAGGTTCTGTATTGGAACAAGCGTTGAAATTTTGCCAGCATTTCACGAAACCACAGGTAAAGTTTCCGAGGAACTTTCTAGAAATCTCGTGCAGGTACAATGATTGGTCAATTGCTTTGTGCTTATTTTGAATAACTCATCTTTTTTCATGCCTTGTTGTAGAGCAGTATGATTACAATTTATACTTTTGCGGTGACAAACGACATGAATCCATCACTGCTAAAGATGTATCAAAAACCTTGTTCTATAACTCCGACAGATAATTCGTTTAATTTATAGTAAATTGGTTGTTACAGTTAAAGTTAAGTACAACTGGGCAAATGATATAATTAAATGTAAATATAAAAATTTATATTTTTCATTTTTGTCGGGGGTAGGATGGTGAATAAAATTAAAATATAGGACAAAACGAACTTGTTTTGCATTCGGGTTTTTCTACAGGATTTTATATGTATTTTAAGAACCTAAATAGCCTAAAATTCGGTTAAGTACCTTTTATATAAAAACCTAGGTTAACTCCTAAAAACGTAGGTTCTTACTCGCGGGTTTTTACTGCATCTTCTATATTTTTTTTATATTTTCTTTTTTATGTAAAATGTTCTTTTAGACTACTATCCCCAGTACTCCAGTGTCACACTCATCTCAAGGAAGCTGTAGCTCAGGCGTGGAAACCCCTGGAGACGAAGCCCCCAGGCCCCCTCCTGATGCCATTGAAAGTGTAAAAAAGGACATCACCAATAACAGTGAAGTTTCAAAGTCTTATAATAGTGGGACAGGAGAGTCATCTCTGGTAACCTCGCCTACTGTTACAAAGTGCCCTGATGGAATGGTTGAAATGCATAATACAAGTACTGTAACTGTTGCCATGCCAGGATCCACTATTGGCAAGAATGCCAAAACTGCATTAGAAGAGGTGTGTATATTTATTAGCGCCGATACCCAACCGCAAAATAAATTTCCGTCAAAATTGATGAGAATTAGCGCGAACGCTGGTTGGTGTAAGATTTTTTTAAAAAAAGACTTATTTTCCGTCAGGACCTTGTTAATATCGTTGACGTTGCTTTACAAGGTTTTGCTTCTGTATTGTTTTCAAGTCGCACCTTTAAGCGTACAAGTTATCGACCTCACTCGATATTCCTGTCATGGATTAATGTTGGAATTCATGACCCCTGATCCTTTGAAAAACACTGTCATATCATGTAATGTACTGACATATCGTATAACAAACTGCCTTGTCATGTAATACACTGCCTTATCATCTAACACGTTGGCATGTAAATCGGTGACATATGCTTTTCACTGACACATCATGTAAAACGATAACATGACTTTTGACTGCTGATTAGTTTTAAAATCGTTTCAGATGTCACCTTTGTCTTGCTTTATTGTGTTAGTGATGTACATGATACTGAAGTGTATTACATGATATGTTAGTGTATTACGTAACATTTCCGTTTACGTTATATGTCAGTGAACTACATTGTATATAGCAGTGTATTACAGGATGTCCGTGTATTATAGGATATTAGCGTACTGCATGATATGTCAGTGTACTACGTGAAATAGCAGTGTATTACTGGGTGTCAGTGTATTACAGGGCCAAGTTGTTCAAATGCTAGTTAACTTTAATCCCTGTTAAGCAAAATTTAGAGCAGTGATTGCTTTGCATAGGAAAAGTTTACTGTTCTCAAAAAATACTGCCTAATTTCTTCTAGGCAAAAAAGTGTTACTCCCAAAGTTACAGGTCAAATCTATATCTATAAGGTTGGAAACAAAACCACGGAATAAAAATTTATCCCTGGGTTAATGCTAATTGGCTTTTAAACAGCTGGGCTCAGGATATCAGTATATTACTTGACGTCAGTGTATTACAGGATGTCTGTATTACTGGACGTCAGTATATTATTGGATCTCAGTGTATTACAGGATGTCAGTGTATGACATGATATGCCAGTTTATTTAACAAATAAAGAAGCCTAAGCAGTGTTTTAGACTGTGATAAAACACGACGGCTATTTGAGAACACGAGGGAAATGTAAAAAACACGAGCCGCAGGCCGTGAATATAAGTCAAAAGTTGTTTTATATCCCTTTCCAAGATGCATGTATCCAAAAAGTCCAGGGTTTTTTAACAAAAGTATCGAATTTTCCTCGACATTTCACAGAGAAACGTCACTTACGCCAAAGTTAACGGTGAGCTATTTGTGTCACACGTGTTTGTTGTTGAAGAGCTGCGCGCATAGCAAAAAATAATGACCGGTCATTACTAGAAACTCTTGACCGGTCATTATATGCATCAACAACCAATCAGATTGTGTGAAATTTGCGATATAATAATAATTCGTATTGAATTAGACCTGTCGATTACAATCATAAATTTAAGTAAATCAAAATTAACTCTTTATTCAATTTCAAAAATGTTTATTAACGTGACAAACAAACATTCAAAAAAAGTTTTTAGAAGCAGCAAATGCAACCATGGAAACTGTCAGAAAATTGGAGCAGAATAACGTTGCGTTGGAAAAAACTATATATGCACCATATTGTGTTCCGTAGTCAATATTCTATAGTGTTACCTTCTCAAAATTGCAAATAGTTTATAAAACTTTTGATTCAACCTATGCATTTCTAAATGGATGCTACTTCGGTGTTTCTACCTAAAACAGAGAGACAAATTTTACACCGCAGAAAAAAAGAATTTTATGCTGAAGTCTTGGACTGGAGTCCTTCGTCGGAGTGAATGACTGAAGGATTCCAGTTCGAAACAGAAGTATTCGTAGTTCAACTTTCATTAATCGTTATTTTTCTTACTAATATTGTTTACAACATTTAGGAACCTAGTGAGGTTCCAAGGAGTAGAGATAATAGGACTAGACCCCTTACAGAGATCTTACTCCTGAGCCTACGGATTAACGTCCTTATCCGAGAAGACGCGAGATTCTAACCATTGCAGATGTTAGAGCAATGGCAGCACTTTCTCCTCAATTATTTTAGGTTCCTGAGTGCTGGTCCGGCCAGAAATTGAGCCGAGACCTCCTGCACAGCAGACTGGCGCATTACCAACTGAGCTAACCAGGCGGCTGTTATTAATTGTTTTAACAATGTACATTACTTCCATTTTTTATTGTGACAAAACCAACTAACAAATGTTATCTGCAGCAAGTGCAAAACAAAATTCTGAGGTTCAGACAACATTTCCCGAGAGGCTTGACGTTAAAAGACACAAACGCGATCTCTCTACTTATAGCGAGGTATATAGAAACTTTTTATTTATGTGTGTTGTTTTGGGGATTTTATATTGTGTTACAGGAGTAACATATATTTGATTCATTTCGTTAGCCACAACGTATACTGTTGTTATAAGCATTAAAGAGAACAGTGTCCATTTTTGCGAGCTTTGCCTAGCTTTGCTTGTTTGCGACATGTACGATTATTTCACAATTAGACCTCTGGAAAAAATGGACTCCGAGTCTAGCTGAATGAACTATTCAAACTCGTAGTTCATTAAGTCGAGAGCTCTAAATATCTTAGTATTAACCTACTATATTCAGTCAAAAAAATTATATGTATATAAATATGTGGAGACAAAGAACTCGGAAAAAATCTGAGCTCCAGATGGGAATCGAACCCATGACCTTCCGTACACTAGTCGAACGCTCTACCACTGAGCCACGGAAACTCACATGGCGAGTAAGGTGACTATATTGGGTTATCATACACGGATTGTATCGCACAATTACTGAATGACATTAGTGTACCATGGACGCAATGATCGTATTAACTGCATCGCGCAGTCACATTAATAAAATCTCTAGTAATAATACGAATAGGTCGATCATTATTATAAATAATATATACAACACATGCGGAGACAAAGAAATCAGAAAAAATCTAAGCTCCAGATGGGAATCGAACCAATGACTTTCCGTACTCTAGTCGGGCGCTCTACCACTGAGCCACGGGGACTCACATGCCGAGCAAAGTCACTATACTTTTCTGAGTTCTTTGTCTCCACATGTGTTTATATATATTTTATTTATAATAATAAATATTATTATAGTATTATATTATAATTACAAGTAGTATATATATATATACTACAATGTGTAACCGTACATCCTGTGCCCAAGTTCAGGAGCTGCCATAAAGCCATTATGGTGGTGACCGGGAGGGC
>JAOTRI020141766.1:0-10710 GCA_028564885.2 Zoanthus sanctaehelenae
TCTCGTGTTCTCCCAACATCCCGCGTGGTTTATTATGCCGGTAAACCATAGAAAAGTATCGTTTATTGCTTAAATATTCAGCTTCTAACCTTTCCCTCCTCTGCCACAATTTGCAGCCATTGATAATATTCTTTTTTACGTGGTAGGTGAACCAAAGTAAAGTTGACGTTTTCCCATACTCCATTGCAATTGAGATATTTACTAGGCACTTTTGTAGAAGGACGACAACATTTCCCTATTCCTACATGACGTTTTAAAGTGTCCATCATCATTATATTGTTTGTTGTGTAACCACTAGCACTCCTTTTGGGTTCATCACAATCTGTTTTATGAAATTTAACTTCTTTGCAATCTGTTGGTTCAAAAACATAACTACTTTTTAAAAACTTATAAACAAAGTATTTATTTATTTTTATTTTTTACCGTTTTTATGTTTGTTGAAGACATTGACTATTTCTAGTGTTAAATGTATTTGCTTAGTAGCCAGGCATTGTAAACACTTAAATAAAAAAGGATAAAAAGTTGACACAGGCTAAAAGAAATTAAAAATGGACATTTTGGCTACAACTGTAGCCTTCTTTAATAAAGCTAAAGGATGGACTATCAGTTGTAGCCGAAACGTCCACTTCTACAATTTTTTAGCCGGTGTCAACTTTTTGTAATTACTGCGCTTGCACGTAGTCACTATTGCAATCATGTAAAGTTTCCGAATGTAAGTTAGTAACAATAGAATATACTTCGGAGCCAATCAGCACAAGAAAATACAGTTCTTATGGTCTCTTTGCGAACACTTGGTGTCAACGATGATCTACCGATGGTCCACGATGACAAACGAACTGCCCCATAACAAATTTACGATGCCTTATTTAAAAGTTCTAAATACGTTCCTATCTATATAACAGCATATTTACGACAATTATACTTTTAATACCATTTCTTCTTCAGCAGTAGTCACATGCGCCTAAACGGCGCCTCCTTTTATCCTTTTTAATAGCGTTGCGCACTCAAGACGTGACGTGATGATTCCCGGAGTTTCGGACAAACACTCCAATTTTGACAGAGAATGTATGGCGGGAGTTCTAATGTTTCAATTCGCCTAGTTTTTTCATTGTTTTAAACAAAAATGATGGTGTTCCAGGATCTAAGTTCGATAGCGAGCCTGAGAATTTACACTGTTGAGTAGTTAAAGCCGGCGCTGGTTGAAGTGCAGAGGCCTAAAATCAAGCGATAAACGCGATGACCTTGTCGCTCCTGTGGAAAGTTGTATTTCTTCTAAAAATCATTTTATTCTTGATCCAAAGTCTGGACGGAAGCCTTTTCTGTCGATCGATCTTTAGCTGTTGAACCTTTTCCCCGTATTTAGGGCATTTTCTCTTGGGCTTTGTGGGCTTGGTGACATTTTCTAAAACTTCTTCTCCGCTCAAGATTTTCTTAGGACAAATTTCTTAATAAAATTATACCCAATAAGGGCCATTACTACCATAATGCATAATAGAAATCGAGTATCGGTAAGATTTTACAACTTCCAGCTTTTTGATGCGCTATTAAAATTTAATTAACAAGGAACACTTTTGATGTGACAAGAATTGAAGTTGTAACTTAAAACTGAAATGATGGCATTTCAAAAAATATTATTTACTCCAAATCTCTTCAGCATTCACGCAATGTTTTACTGCGCAAATTTAGTGTAGCATCCGTATTTTACAAAACTGGCTTTGGTTTGCATTTCCCATCATTACTCGATTTTTAAAGATAATTTTCAAAGGTAGATATAAACTTGAAGTAAAGGTTTCATTTGACAACATTGCACGTGCTGCCATTTAACCACACTACTGAATAGGCATGTGTTTAAGTTTGCTAGGGTTTCATAACATTAAACAATTATAAAAATACTACTATAAATTATTTAAATATAAAGACTACATAAATGTTAATGTCTTTGATATACGGTTTAACTCTAAAACTGTTTGCATGTCGCACATGTGACCTCTGCGAACTCTTACACGCGCGAATCAGAGCAACTATAAAATCTTCACTCCAAATCTCTGAAACTTTTCATGCAATGTTTTACTGAACTGAATATTAATCTAGTAACTATATTTTTTTCAAAACTGGCTTTGGTTTTCCTTTCCGATCGTTACTCGATTTTTAAAACATGTTTGAAAGATTACAGACTTAAAGTAAAGATTTCATTTTCAAACATTTTTCACCCATCGTTGACATTTCTCATGGTCTTTCGCTGGCTTCGGGAAAGGCAAAAATACATCCTTGCCTGATTCTTGCAATTATTTCAGCATTTTTGGGAGTTTGTCAGGATATCTTGAGTCACTAGCACATTTCCCCCAACAGTATTGCTTTAATGTAGCCACCATTTTTGGGTTAACAACAAGTATTTTTAAAAAATTAAAGATGAGAAGTGTTCGTATCTACAGTAACTCGAGATGGAATGTTTGTCCGAAAGTCTGGGGGGTCTATAATTATTGAAAATCTATTTTTAGATCGAGTGCGCAGCGCTATTTTTCACTCAATCACTTAATTTGAAGTTTTATTTTCAAGTATTTGTATATAAAATGATTATAACTCCAATAAGTTAATTGTCTCAGCTAATAGCAGAGCTAGAAAAGGCTGGGACAAAAACCAGTTACAAACATAAATACTGTTTTTAAAAATTAACCCTTTAAGTACCAGTCGGTTATCAACACGCAACTTCTCCTAACATAATACATACAAAATAAAACATTTGGCAATGAGAAACTGAGAGTTGATCAATCAAAGCAAACTACAGAAGATTAACATTAAGGTTCTCTCAAACTTGTTCAATAGAGTGTGTAGGAAGAAGTTGGGAGAATTTAAAAATATATCTGGTATTGAAAGGGCTAATCGAGTCTATAAATCAGATAATTTCGTTTAGATTAATTGAGAAAGAGAATAAAATTTCTTCGAAGAGAAGAACAAATTAAAGGTATCAATTTAAGGGATCCTGAACTCGAAGATGAGGCTGTTTCACTTAAAGTGGTTTTATTTAGCGTTCCGATAACAGACACTAAGTCTTCAGTTGCTATTTCGAATAGTTTCACCACTCTTTAACTGTTTTTAACTTTAAGTCACTTTTTACCAATCTTCATATGTTCTTGGAATTAAAATCCAAATATAAGTTCTTCTTCTACAAACATATTTCCTTAATATTTGTAACGAGGACATGTACATGAGTAGCAGATCAAGTAAATAAGAGTGCGTGGCACGCAGTGACCTTTTTGAGTACATTTACAATATTGCAGGGGGTACCACTATGAAAAACATCACACATGTCATCCATACGACATGAAAATACAAGGGAATAAAAGAAGGATACTGGACTAAGAAAAAAGGGAATTGTGTGCTCGATCATCAAACTTAGCTTTACAAAATAAATTAATCGTAGCTAGGGCTCGTTTTTTAAGGACCTGCATGGATTAGATTAAACTTTTGTTTCTTTAAAACTTCTTAGTCCTTTGATATAGCAGCCAATGCAAGTTGGGGATTTGAAATTCAACCCAAGAGAAATCCATAATAATATTTTTTGTTAAAGACAAAGGATATAAATGCAATTGTATCATTTTCAGTATTTTTAAAAGAGAAGAATTTTAAAGTCCATGCAATGTAGACTACGTTAGTACGTATACAATAAAAAACAATGCCCAGATCTCAAATAAACATCGATCCAATCTATCTCTTTGAGAAATCCGTTAACAGCACAAAATTAAAAAGAAAAGAATCGGAAAAAAAGGTAAAAAGGAAGAAAAAACTAATACTGTGAAAAATTCAATTTTACCTTTTAACTTCATTAGGGAATCAAATCCTATTGATGCTTCTAAGCTTTAAGGGGGCTCGACAGTCAAAAACCGAAACTTGAAAAAACTGAGTTTTTCGATCCAGTGCTGATAATTTGAGTGCTATGCAAAATCAGTGGAAGGGAATCTTCTGATTTTAGATCATTGCATAAAAGTTATTGTTTGCACAATTCCTAAGTGCAAGAGAAGCTGGTATTTTAAAAGTGCAGTTTGCATGAGATAAGTGTTACCGTGGGATTATAGGTATAATTCATGCAGCCTATATACAAAACTAGCATAGCTAAATAAAAAAAATTCCTATAGCCAAGTTTTTTAATCATTTCAAAATTTATTAGTCTCAAAGTATTAATGAGATATGAAAATAGTAAAGAAAATATATATAATGAACCAAAACTTCGGTTATTCAAAAGGTTTATGGAGTTAAAAAGTCAAAAAATGTTGATTCAGTACAAATTCAATCAGGACCAAAATACAAAATATACCTCGAATTGTGAGCTCTCTCAAAACGTTTTTCACGTTGTAATCCATCAAACAAAATTATGAAACAACTCTTCTACTTTCTTAAAATGAAATTTGTTGAGAAATACCTATTTTCTGCTAGTAACTTTCATTGAAGCCTCTATACTTGAAAAATCTGCCCCATTATATTATGACGGGAAAACCGCCCAAATATTTTCACGCGGGACAATCCCTCTCCATCAAATTTTTTGTTTTTGTATAGGTCTCAGACTATGCCACCAATCGGCGCAAAAAATTAAGCATCCAGATGCTTTTTTCATTTAGTCAAATTTGCAAGAATGTAGAGTACAGCTGGTGAGACCAAGTACATTTCCTGCAAGGTCCCCTTGTCCATGAATGACAAACTGTCAGCCGATTGAAGCAAACACGCCAACAATTTTGTCAAGTTCACAGTGCCAATATACAGTTCTTCAATATTGATAAGGTTTAAGCCTTCTTAGCCCTTTGTGATGAGCTCAGGCACCCAGCAAATGGTCACAAACACAAAAAATGTGTCTTTGTTAATGTTTTGACACTCAAAACTGTTGCTTACTAAATTAATTAGATTAAGGCGGGCATGGTCACGTGATGGGCTGTTATGTGTCATCATACATGTAAACAATACTCATTCTCCCATTATTTATTTATGGTGAAAATAGAGTTTTAAAACACCCATCCCCTTTTGCCTCCAGCACCTTATTTCTGACAATCGAGCCTTCTTAAAACTAACTTGTTTCAGCAGTCGGTAACTAGTATTGCCATCGTCAGAGTAGAAAAAAGAAACTAAAAATAGAGGCAAAGTATATAAGATATATATCTAGTAATAGTAATTAGCATAAATACAAAAATCAGCAACAAAGGTTTAATTTGGTTGTCTAAACTGTTGATTCATAGAAGGAAGACTTTAAAAACCAATATGCAATGCCTTCTTTATTATATATATATGTTAAATTCTTAGGTTGAAAACATATTTTATAGTTCATAAATTCACCTCATAATAATATCTATTACTCGCCAACGGCTACGGAATGAAGAACAGACTTTCAAATGGTTCTCATTAACTCAATTGTAAATGTATTGACTATTGTTTACCTTCCTTATAATTAACTGGCCTTCCTTAATATGTAATGAAATGTGTACACTTACTATTCTTTTTCACCAAGATGCCATTTTTCACACATGTTCTATTCTGAGCGATAAAAGTTTCATTTCTCTGACAAGAACACTGCAAACGTTTGGTTCTTCGTTGTCCGGTGTAAATAATGTTACACGTTAAGTTCTTCAATAAGCCTGAAGCTGATGGTGGAGCAAAAATGTTATCTTGTTTACTTGCACAGTTTCTCTCAACGGTAATGTTAAATAGTCTGACTTTTTGTTGCTCTGCAATGACTGAAGTTAGTTCCTTTTTTAACTCAAACATAAGAAATAGCCAAACTAATTTTCTCATTTTCAGTTGCTCTCCAACTCTTTCAGGCCGGTCAATCACATGTTAATTAACGTTTCCTGTTTCGGTTTTGTGCCAAGAAGCAATATATACAAAGTATTGATACAGCTTATAGCTTTGTTTCAGTTTCTATTCATACCGAAACCACATGGTGCAAATTCTGTATTTCGTAATTATATATATACCAATTTTTATCTATAGCTGCGTGAATAGCCCTAAATCAGTAAATGCACTCTAGTGTACTAGTAGAGGCAGGCACAAAGTCGATGACGATGTGTGGAGGAGATTAAAAGATCTTCTATTGTACGCTTATCTATTTTTCATTTTGAGCACAGTGGACAATATTTTAAATTTTATAAAGACACTAGGTAATACAAAAAATCCGAGGTTTAGATAAATATATGACAAAAACTTTGCACGCAAATGGCTAAAGTTAATATCTCACTTTTCTATTTTAGGAGTTTGTTATTAGTATCACATTATCTTCAGCATAGTCAGTCTTTGTATCAGCACTAGTAATGTTTTTTTTTTTGCTTTTCCTGCTGCAAGAAATTTTTGAATCAAGCATAAACAGAAGGGATTACCATATTCACTATTTGTTTGTCACACTTCACAGGAAATTGTGGGTCTATTTTTAAGGTACAGAAATATCAAAATCTGAGTTCAACTTTATTCAAAATATGAAACAAACATTGTTATCTTCCAATAACAAATGTGAAGCGAGGAAGAAAGAGCAATGAAACAGGCAGGCAAGATTTGTGTCATAATAACACGAATTATTAGTTTTATTTTGAAACAAACTTTAAGTGTTCCGCGTGATATATTAACTATTAATCACAATTGCTTCCGCAGCGGCCGAGCGGAACAAGGCAGCGAAATTCCAATCGGGAAGAGAGCTCTGATTTTGCCCCAGAATGCATTATTTTAATGACCATTTCTAACCACAATGCCTCATTTTCATTGGTCAATCATTCAGTCAATTTCTAAGCACGTAGTCAAATAGCAAAGCTCGCGGATGATCTTTCTATCTTACATTTTCATATTTGGCATTTTAAATTTAATCAGGGGTTTTGAAAGGTCGCTTTGTTTTTATTTTACAACCAATAAATAGTACTTTTGTAAACGAAAGCGGGAGAGTTTTACTGTGATAATTTGAAAAGTTTCTAAAATTTCCAGAAACGCTGATACGGACACACGCTTTTGAATTTCATAGATTTCACATAAAAATAGTTTCGAGAAACAGATTTTACAGCGCTGATTATATTGCCGTGAACAGATATAATATGTCTGGAATCTTAATTGTCTAAGTAGCAAGAATTTAATTATTTTTTTCAAAAAACACACAACACTTTTTATACTAAACGCAAACATGGTTTGGTAAACCTTTGCCTTCTTCAGTGCGAAAATTACTAGTTAAAATGTCAATGACAAGTATTTATAAACAGATAGAATAAAGAAACCCGTGAAAATTATAAAGACAACTTTAAACTAACATGCTTCACTTGTTGGTTGAGAGAGGTTTTCATTAAATTAATGAAAATGGCTTCTTTAATTTTAAGTTGAATTTGAGTTGAGGCTTGTGATCATAGAATACTTAAACAACTGAGAGAACTTAAAAGACGATATTTATCAGAACCAGGAAGGTGTTTGTAAATATAAGAGGCCTTATCGCTTGTGAGGTGCTCGTTCACGAGTGTTAAAAGGTGTCGGCACCTCTCGCCAACGTAGCAGACGCTACATCCTGCACAAGAATTTTATCTGTTTATAAATACTTGTTATTGTCATGTAACTAAGAATTTTTGCACTGAAGAAGCCAAAGGTTTGCCGAAACATGTTTGCGTTTAGCATAAAAAGTGTTGTTGCTTTTTTAAAAAATCTTTATTGTGTTGTAACCAATCACATGTGAGGTCTTCACACCGTAGAAACCACATGTGAGATCTTTACCCACAGAAACCACAGGCAATGAACCATTTTCGTTTTTTTTTTGGCATTCAGTCTTTTTACAAGTAAATAATTACTTTTCCTGCCCATTTATTTGCTATAATAGCGAAGAATACAGGTTAGAGAAGCCGATGTGCCAGTTGTGGTTACAACACAATGGCATTCCAGATATATTGGTGAATCAGCACTGGCGATCTCCCAAGTCCACTGCATGATATCTTTGTTTTTCTCTCACAAAAACATTGAGCCAATCAAAATCATTTCCGTCCATAATGTCTTCCGCGAAGTGCGAAACTAAACAAATTGACAGAGGTGATTTATAAATATTTTTTTAAAAAATAAAAAGTAAGAAACACTAAACTTTAACTAGAACTGAGCAAATAACACGAAGAAGTCATCATCAAACTTTCATGGCCAACCGCTTTATAGAGAACTGCCGTGAATAATGAAACCCAAGGAGCTGAAACAATAGAAAAGTATGGGTTCAAGACAAGCAAAATAGCAATTTTAAAAAAAACCCTCGATATAGGGGTAAGAGTATAAGAGTAGTTTTATTGTTTTAAAAACGATTACAATTTCGTACGTATTGGACTGTTCCCCTTCTATTCCTGACGATCTTTCCACTACTGTTACATCATTAAGTTGTTTTTTTTTACTGGTTCCCACTGTAGTGGTTCCCGTTTAAACTCCTAATTTTAGAAATTTTTCATAGCAATAATTTGTGTTATTTATGTGTTCTTTTTTATATTTGGTTAAATTTAATGGGAGGGGTGCAGCTGTAACTTTACAACCTGACCCTGCTGTAAACTAGAAATGACTTTAAACAAGCTAATCGTTATCTTTTTAGATGAGTTTACACAAACAGCAACTATTTAACTATATCAATCTGATATGTAACAAAAGATCGAGCAAGCAAGAGAATGTGTCCAGATAAGTAAACATAAGAGGTGACTCTAGTACTTGATAAAAAAAACACTTCTAACAAAGTTTCTAGTCTTGAAAATATTGCATTAAAGTCCATTTTACCATAGAAGTACAACACAGAAAAGAAGTCATGATCACACTTTAAGACGATTAGGGCGGTTTAATCTTAAGTGTTCTATATATACATATCATTCTAAATATAATTAACTTAGATGTAGGTATCCGTTTTACATGATCCAATCTTTGCAGTCACATTTATAATACTCATTTCATAAACATTTGAGGTGAAATGGTTATTGCCAACGAGCCAGGTGAGCGAAGACGCGAGCCTGCCGAGGCGGCAGCATCATAAAGCCGATGCACGTGTAGAATGCATGTAGGAAAAATCTCAAATTCGTTACTTTTGTGTGTAAGGTAATGTAACAATGGATTTTGTGTGAGCCAATCACAGCACGAAAGATTTTCATGCGTGAGCAAACAGCGGCTTTTGTATTTTAGCAGAGACATTTTACCTGACAAGTATCAGAACTGATGAACTGAATTTTTTTATATACAAAACAAATTATTACAAGAAAAATGTTCGAACGGTTTTCACAAGTAAACTGCGCGCAGACAGCAGTTTACATAGTTTATCAATGACATGAATTGAAATTTTTAATATACAAAACAAATTTGCTACAAGAAAATTATTTATGTTAGAACGGTTTTCACACGCAAAACTGCGCGCTGAGACATTACATATCAGGCGCGTAGCCAACCATTTTTTTCTGGTAAGCTTGCGTGTTCAACAGACTGAATTTTTAATGATTTCAAAAATTTTGTCTGTCCTGTACCTTCATTTTCCGAAACGATAGAAATTGGATAAAAAAGTGCTATGGTTTAAAAAAATTGGTAAGCCCGGGTTTACCTGGCTTACAGGAAGATACGCCCCTGGTGGTTATGAAGTTTGAAAACATTATATACATAGTTTGAAGTTATCTTTTAAAAAATACTTGACGTTTTGTTAAAAGTGGGTCACTTTGAAACATTGTTAACCAAGAATTTAAAGCCGTTTTTAACTGAATTTTGTATTTTATTTCAAATTTATTTTTTTAATGTTCATCACCACTGTTTGTGTGCTATTTCTTATAAAACTGATATGGCGAAAGACAAAGGAAAAAAGTATTTATGACAGTTCTGTCTTGCACGTGCTTTTGTCTTGCTCGTTGGCATTTAGTGATAGCTATTGCTAGTATAAAATACTTAATAAGATATAATTTTCGCTCTCCTATATATGCATTTATACGTTTGTATATAAAAAGTGTAAAGTATTTCAATATAATGAAGGAAAAAATAATCGAAATATTTCATGCTCGTTGCGGTAACTTAGGCTTCTGTATTATTGTCTTAAGTGTGTTCCGATGTGACCATGCACAATTTCGTGTTTTCCATTTGTGTGTCAGACTTTTCAAATTCAGTCGCCAATGCTTCAATCTCGTTTTCTTCCTGCTGATCTTTGATAAAACTTTTTCTCTCATTCTCTGGAGATAGTGACATGTTGTTGTTGCAAACTTCTTTGCTTTGCTTCTTTTCTACATCAGCGATGTATTTCCTAACAGAACTGAACATAGCCTAAATGTTAGCAATCTTCGATTTAATATCCAACATTTAGCAATATGGTGTTGATACAGATAATTATATAGTTAAGCAACTTTCGTTCACTGTAAAATAACTGTTCTTTAAATTTGGTTAAAATGTAGCACGTGGTTTTGACTCAGTATCTGTCATATGTTAGCTACTTTCACTTCGTATAGCTTCTTTACAAATATGTCCACTTGCTGGTGCTACAATGAGCTCAAATTATTCATTTTTTATACACTTTGCTTTCCTTTGATTGGTAACCGGGCATTATTGCTGCGAGCGAGCGAAGCGAGTGCTAGTGAGCAGCATACTATTCTCAACGAATGGGCTTCCTGTGCACGATAATAACCGTGAACTAAGTCGATTTCGTGGGCTGGCTAGCTAGCGATTTCGGATTTGTGCGCCTTGGGTCGAGCGCTCACGGCCATGTCAGCGGTTTACTAAAAGGTAACA
>JAOTRI020141776.1:0-21042 GCA_028564885.2 Zoanthus sanctaehelenae
TTACTTGATGAATAATGAAACTTCCTTTTACAAAACACGTCCGCCATTTTGAAATTGAATGTTTTCATGCATGTCTTCGCAGGGGGTAATCTGGGTCCACGAGTCAAGCCTTAACATGCCTGAGTACGTCAGTTGATGTTAGAGTAGCAGAAGCGGTGGCAGCAAACTTTGATTAGAGGGGCAAGATTTCGGGCACCGATGGCGTCCGACAACGAGAGCCGCCACAGGCGCTCACAGGGCCTAGGGGGCTCCGGGAGCATGCTCCCCCCGGGAAACTTCGAATTTTTAACCTCTCTGGTACGCTTTTTCCTGCATATTCTCTGGCGATATTTGTAAATTCTGGTACAAGGTTCACATTCGTAAATAATTAAGGGCTTCAACATAATTTTTGGAGGTAGATCCCCCCCAATGTTATTTTTGGGGGAACATTCGCCCCCCCCTCCCCTTCCTCCTTCCCGTGCGGCCGCCACTGAGTATAATGTTGTACCGGGTGCCAACACATGCACAAAATTAGTGTGAACAATAGCGAAATTTATATAATCGCAAGTTTAATTCTTTGTAGCTAGCTTTTCAGGTATTTTAATTTATTATGCAAAAAATAAAACCGATGATTTGTACCTTTACGGTATATCGAGTAGTAATTTATTTCTTATCGTAAAATTATTGCTTTGTAGCGTAAGTGTTTAGTATAAACATAAAACTAGTCGCCCCCGCAGGGTTTTGGTGCAGAGGCCAAAACCCGAGGAGGCAAACTAGTACTAGTAGTCCCCGCGCGTATACATATATTATAGATTTGAAAGGAATAAAATTACATGTTCATATAATTGGCCAAATGATCCCGATTTCAAGACACTAGGCGCGCGCGCATAGTCGTATCGGGTAATTTTTCAGCTTACCACGAGGTCAACTAGGCGCGCATAGTCGTATTTGCCCCCGGAGGAGGCATTATAAAAACCTCCGAGAATATGTATGGTATAGCCAGAAAAAAACTCGAATCGCAGGAGCAGGGGCCGCAAAGAATCTCGGGTAAGGTACATGATTGGATAAAAGACCGCAAAGAATCTCTGGGTAACGTTTATGGTTGGAGAAGCTTCACAAGGGGTTTCAAGTGATTGACAGAAGCCGGTAAACAAAAAGAGTGAAAGGCTCGCAACTGATTGGTTGGACGTCTCAAATGGCCACGTATGATTGGCTGCAGCAACAAAGCGTCATGTTTAGTAAAGCGTAGGTCAGATTTTTCAAGTGCAGTTTGCGACTCGCTTGTAGTTTAACCTTAAAAAGAAGGAAAGTAAATAAGACAGTAAACAGCTTGATTTGAATAAATATACGATATACTTCTATTCTGTATACTTCGACAGAATATACAATATATTCTGTATATTTATACAGTATATACCAAATAGATCAATTCTGTAAATACTTCAATTCCGCACCTTTCTCATGCCCATTAACTATTTCACGGGTTTCATTATATTTAACAAAAGTTTATAAAATATCACATCTTAGGAAAGGCGGGGACAGCTGTAGTGAGAACTATTTCTAATGGGTAATTTTTTAGCTTACCACGAGGTCAAGATATCTAAAGGCTTTTGAACCGAAAAGAAGGTGAATAAATAACTCAGTAATAGCTTGCTTTTTGTAAATAACTTAATTGGTTTACAGCTATTCCTTTGGTTATAACAATAATAAATTATTATCGGATTTAATTGTTCGGTACAAAACTTGATTTGTCGGACAAAAACTGATGTTACATGGCGTCTACAGACTCGATCCCAAAATCTGCTAGACGCAAAGATTAGAAACTATTTCACGGGTTTAATTAAATGACCGTACAAAATATCACATCTTAGTAAAGGCGGGGGGAGCTGTAGTGAGAGCTTTTCTTCGTTTATACATTGCTGCAAGCACACGAGTAGGGATAAAACACGGATGCGAATGGAGGATACGGATGGCGGATGCAGATGGTGGATGGCGGAAAGAAAAAGACGGATGAAAGATAAAACGCGGATAGAAAAACGTGGATGAAAGATAAAACGCGGATGAGAGAAACAATGACACAATTAACACTAATATACAGCTCAAACATTTTGTATTTAGTAAACGATTTAGAAACGATTTAAAAACGATTTAGAAACGATTCACTTCTGGTTGCTTTTTTTTTCGAGTCCATATGCGACAGATTCCGCAAAATTCGATTTAATAAGGCCCGGGTCGCACTTAGGAAATTCGCATACTTTTCCAGAGTGCTTTCCTGTGAAAATTTGTTTTGCGGTCGCACTTCCAGAAATTTGTAAAAGTGTTCTGGCTTCCATTCAGATGACAAGTAATGGCAGCAGTCTATGGTTTGCAACCGACTTTTCCAGAGTTTTCCTGCTCTACACCTACAGCACGGCTGTTTTGATGTTTTTCCGCCAGAAAAAAATTTCCATTGCAGAAATTACGCATCATTTTCGAGTGGTAGCGCTATTTACCCTGTGTATAAATAGCTTGTGGTTGTTTAGACTATAGTCCCTTGCCTAAGGACATGTTTTTACCAGGAGAAGAATTTCTTAGCAAGGAAAGTATTGTCAAATGCAAGTTAGGCACTTTTTGGTACTTAAAAGACTCTGGATATCAACAATTAACACAACTTATAATATAATGTAACATGGTGTACAATATTTTCTTGTCCGGATTTTAAGTGATATTAGAATTGGAAACAAAACTCTTTCGCTCTTTCTTAATTGTGTCATTGTTTCTCTCATCCGCGTTTTTCTATCCGCGTTTTATCTTTCATCCGTCTTTTTTTATCCGCCATCCGTATTCGCCATCCGTATCCGCCATCTGCATCCATATTTTATCCCTACCCGCAAGCACACTAAAGTGCATGGTTAACCCGTGACCACACTTACCGCGCGCGAGAAAATTGACCGCTCATTCATATGTAACTCATGTTCGTTAATTGCTCAAAAAAGTAAAAATATGTAAAATACATTAAAGAGGAACTGAACCCTAAAATAAACGTTTCATTGCTTGAAAATTTTAGCATAGTATAACAATTATGTGAAGTTTTTTTTATGCTGTTAGCCGAGTAGTTCCGAAAAATTTGATGTTTTGCAACGAATAGACAACATTTGATCGGCGGCTCGATATGTGATGTCAGCGGTTATTTATGACGTAATGATGATAAATATTATAGGAATTGAACATCAAAACAAGGAGAAGACATGGATACTGTGCGGCTTTCGCAAGACCTGAATTACCCCAAATTATCAAAATTTCTACACAAGTTAATTTGCACATTTATAATTTTTAAGAATAACTAAAGAAAATTATTGCTTCTTTTGTTGTCATAGTAAAACATCGAACCAACATTTTAAAGCTGTGATAGACTTTCATAAAGATTAATTTTTTTTTCAACTTTAAAGAATTGGTAAAAATCAATTGGAATCCTGCCCGGCTACGCGTTCGCCGTTTTTTCGTTCGTTTGCTTTAAGAGCAAATGTTACAATCACAAGACGGACGACTCATGTCGTTACGAGCTTAGGCAGCCTGTGGTTTTGTTCGATGACGTCTAGAAAACCCATAATGCTTTGTTATGGATTAGTGATTATTTTCTTCGCTAGAAGAAATTCTTATCGTCGAGCTTGTCTTAGATATATTATAAAGCCTTGATGAATCTTTGGAACGTTTTATGAAATTCTGAAATGTTTTGAAGTTCCTTTTAAGGAACTTTAAATCGTCTGGTTCTAATTCCATTTCGTGGTGGTCGGTCCAAGAAAGAACGTCCGTTATGACATCGGTGACAACAAGACACAAAGCGATACCAGAAGACAAGGTCAGTATTTACTCTAAATTAACTGTCCGATATAGCTCAAAGATTCCTTTGCGATTTCCGTAAGTAAATTGTTCAAAATTTGACAGCTTTGTTTTATTGAAGGCGTTAACTTACTTTAGGACTCCAGTTGTTAAAGCACTCACTTCATTACTTGCGGGACGCTTTAGCTTGAAACTCGAAGAACTTTACGCTTACAGGATGCAGAACGATAGCTAACAAAGTAATGAAAAGGGAGTGACATGTGCCGTAACATTAGCCTCATTTACCGTATTGTGTAGTTTGATTCAAGAAAGTCTAAATTTGAGAGTACGACTAGAATTAAATCAGAGAAACACCAAGAAATTATCATAAGGACCGCTGTGGTCGACTTTGTCACGAATCGTTATGATTGTGATATTATGGTCATATTATGCGGAAAGTCTATTTTCGTTTGAATCATTTCGATGCGTTATTCTGCATGTTTACTGATCGTCTGAAAATGCGAATGATACCATAATATTTCTACATTATATGAAGTAAAAACCTGCTGATTTTGTCTGGGTAAGGAGATCAGTTATATTTTTAACAACACCAGGCGAACGTTAAAGGTTTAGTCACTTATTCGATAACCAGATTTGATCCATAGGTTCTGATCTTACTGCTTGTTTTCTGTTATTAAGTAGTAAACTCGAACCACGTTTGAGAGTCAAAAAGAATATAATTTTTAAAGTTACTCTTTATTTATCAGGTTCATTTATCATATTAATTGATATTCGATCTTCTTTAAAACTATCATTTTCTGAAACATATAACTTTTATAATGCGCGAGTTAGACAAGATTTTTTAAATGTCTTTACAGCCACCGCAAGTATTGAAATTTATCGTCTTATTTCTGTCATCGTTAGCAAATTTTTAACTACAATATTTTTAAAAAATGTTATGGCGTTTTGAAAACCAGTGAAACGTATCGATCGGCTTTTAAGATTGTTTATCAGCGAACTTGCCTTTTTAGCGTATTTATTGTTTAAAAAGTTGCGCTGGAATTGGAATTTATTATCTTTCGTCCAAATCTTAAACGAAAACGTTTTTCTTTTATTTTTTTGATAAGCTGTAGGGCCTTAGAAGATATAACTATAATTATTTAGTTGCGTAATTCTTCAGGTAACCAAGTTTGGAAGTTAAAACGTAAACAAGATTTCTCATCACACAATGAAAGTGTCAGGCTTAAAAATATGTTAGATCAAACCAGCATGAGTTATTTATAAATAAAAAAATATTAATACCATGTTACCAAGGAACCTTTTATATTTAATAGGTATTGATTTTAAACTTTAGCTTTGAACATTACAGATTTATACAGTAACTTTAATAGCATTTTAAATTAAAGTATTTAAAATTGTCAATTTAACAATTATTACCTCCATTAATAAACTTCCTTATTTTAGGTTATTAAACTTATTGAGTTTTTAACAAACAATTTTCCTCTTAAAGTGTTATGTCTTAAACTCTTAAGAATGCATGTGTGTTAATGCTATTGAAGGTTTCTTGTACATGTGTATTAACTAAAAATAACAATGTTAGAGGCACTGACATATGATGCAACATTGCATGCAACATTGCATGCAAAAAATTCGATTCAGCGTGTGTCCACCCATGAGTTTTGTTGCATGTAACATTGCATGTTACAAAACTGAAGTTGAATTGCACTCTATTCCTGTAACATTGCTTGCGTTTTCTTTTCAAAGGAATTCTCGTTGGATACTGCTTTGTTGTTGTAATATTGCATGGGTAAGCACACTAGGCTATCACAAGAAATGCTGCGTGATTTTGTTATACCATGTGTCCACCTCAAAAATGTTTGTTGCACACAATGTTGCATGAAATATCGCACTGTGTTTCAGAGCTAGGCTAAATCCTTTCGAGCCTAGTGGCCCATGGAGCCGGCGTTTATCTCCGGTTTCTGTTAGTGTTAAGCAGATGAGAGTCTTTGACTCCCCCTGGATGGGACACTAATCCATCGCAGGTTAGCTTCCAGCAGACGCTGGTAAACATTTACCTACCTCAGGACGATGGAAAGCTGAGTTGGCTTAGGCAGAAAAGAAGGCCACACAAATGGTTCGAACTTGGGACCTTGTGGTTGGAAAGCATAGATCTTACCAACTGTGCCAACCACGTCCGCCCACCGTATGTCAGAACTATAATATTATTATGGAAATGAAACACATTCACTCTGACAAAGGGCTACAGTACAGTGGTTATTAGCTTTGCACCTTCATTGTCTTACACAAAACCACGATAAAGTAGCTACCACAGATATCAGCTGTACAGTAGCTACAAAATATACAGTTTGTTACCCGAAACTAAGGATGGTCAGTATTTGGAATTACACACTCTTGAATTTTTTTTATAAATTTACCCTAAAGCTAGTTTTTTGTAAAATTTCCATAATGGGGCCTACTTCTTTAAATGCATACAATTTTATAGTGTATTTAACTATAGTGAAGTTAAGACAGGGTATAAAAAGGTTTAGTTTGCAAGGTTCTCAGTAGTGTTTTGATCAGACGACCAAGAAGTAATTACAGGCGGCTAAACCTTGCAAGCTAAACCTTGCCAGCTAAACCTTGCCTTGCTGCTAAACGTTGCTAGCACATGCGGCTACTTTCGTCTCGACAGGCGGCGGAATTCCCCAGTTGACGGCTTCTACTGAGAACCCTGGTTTGTCTGATTAAACAATAGTAGGCCTCAGTATGGAACTTTTACCTAGTTTTTTTTCTATATAATGTACAAACTTGTGGAAGAAGCTCTGTTGATTATTTGTCACTTGCCAGTCAGAGAAATGGAAAAGCATAGGAATTTTGAAAAAAGTTATGGAATTCTATTTTTTCTTGAGCTGTGGTTTTTGGTGAAATACAGAACTTTTTTATGTAATTAAGTGTAAACAAAATGCCATGGAAGTATGAAATAAAAATTATGAGTTTTGCTTTACAATCATGTTACACTGTCTTAAGGTCAATTCCTAAGGTGTTATTCTGATTAAAAGTTGGGTTACATTATAAGTAGGTTGTTTTGCTTCAGTGGGGTATTTGATTTCACTATATACTAATTTTTGGGAACACAGAAAATGGCAGCTGGTCTCAGGGATGTATAGTATTCAGAGTGCATCATTGTGTGTCCTCATTTGTCTTTCTGGTGGATGCAAAGAATATTTGAACAAAGGGTCCAATTAGACACTGAAAAAAAATCATAAGAGTTAGGGTCTCATCGAATATTAATTATTCTAGTTGAATATTAATTAACTGGACCCCAAAATTTGAAAATCTGGATTCATCTCTGTGGTCATGGAAAAGTCATCGAATTTCATTTCTTATTCCCAATGCAACCCTGATGACTGTTTAGCCGAGCACATGATGGTAACTAAATCCTTGATGACAGACATGGAGCCTGTGTTGATCTCCTGTTTCTGTAGTGTTAATCCCTCAGATTAAAATCTTGGATTTGTCTGCTATTTAGTGTAACTTTATTATTTAATAATTATGTAACGGCAAATTCCAAGCGAGAATGTGCGAAACCCCATTTTTTAAAGCTTTTGATTTTGAAGAGAGATAGGTTTTTGCTGAAACTATGATAACCAAAAATAAATTAGACAACATTCCTTTTGTATCAAGGGGGACCCCACGGGGTAAAATGTATACATATTTCAATTAAGTTGTTACAAGAAAATGAGATAATCTTTATTTAGAAACCATTATTTTATCAGGTTTAAAATATTTGTTTGCTTGAAAAAGTATGTTTTTAATTAGTTTGTCACACATTCTCTGTACTGAAACAAACAAAATGACGTGAGACATTTGCTAATTTGCATATTAATGGTTAGCCACAGAACTCGAATCTTTCTAGATGCGTAGCATCTCTTCAATTTATTTTAACGCTCTGAGATTCTGCTACCCTGCAATGTGTGTGACCATTCTTGTAAAATTTGTGACAACTAATAAAAGTTCTTTTTACTTCCAAATAAAATCAGAAAGTACTTTGACATTATGATCAAAATAACTAAGACCCTACTTGTGCCCTTTAAGTGGTGCTAATAACAGATTTAGAAATATGTTTTCTCAAATCACAGGAATTCCATCTTAAATTTTTTACTTTGGAAAATGAGGGAAATTTTGGGTAACATTTGTGACAGACAGTTTTATCTGATATTTTTAAACTTGTCCAAAAACAAGTAGTGTTCTTGTTTCAAAATATAAAAATCTTTTTATTTAAAAAAACGTAGGTACATCATGATTACAGAAAAATTCCAGCTATGTCTGAATTAAAACTGGAGCCACTATGTAGAACTTTACCAGGGCCCAGTGGGACTGGGTACTGCATAAATATTTACTGTACTTCTTAATTTTCGCTCAGAAACTTGTACAGCATAAATGTTGGGTAACATGACGCTCCTCAAAAAGCTATAATCTTTGTCTTGACTGTCCTCTATGCCTCATGCTTTTCAAAATGGCAGTGTCAGCCTTCGGCTGGGTTCTAGTAACTAAATTCTTCTGAATATTGTTTCTGAATGTGACGTCTTTGACAAAGAATCAAGTAGGTACTTCGCATATGATTTTCCAATAATCACGGGCATATTTTAGTGCCCTAACCTCACCCGAACCCTAAGACTTAGTAAGGACATAGGTATCTGAATACAAGACCGTAGTAGTGATTAAGGTACTAAAATATGCCTGTGATTAATGGGAAAATCATATGTGAAGTATCTACGAAGAATCGAACAATTGTTGCTGACTACAAATTTTAACTTTTCTTATCAGATCTGCCTGAAGTTAATTCTTGTAACAGGAAAATCAGCAGAGTTTCTATTTTCACCCAGTGATACAGCATATCATATTACACAGCATGTGTTTGATAACTGGCCAGAAGGTAAGAAATGCATTTAAAAGATGGTTAAAAATGAAGCGAAGTATATAATTACAAGAATAACCATACAAATAACACCATAGGGGTTGTACTCTGGGGCGAGTACAAATATCCAGCCAATTTCACATTTTGAGTGATATTCGTACCCCAGAAAACTTGTTTTACTGCGCCTGTTGCAGAAATTATTTTGTTTTCTTTTTTTTGAGAAAAAAAATGGATAATAAATAACTTATTTGACAGTTAAGTCATACTATGTAGTATGGCTAATATTTTTAATACTCGTCCTGTGTATTTTTACTCATTACAACCTTTGGGCTCATCAAAATACTACAAGACTCATAAGAATATCCAGCCATACTACATACCATTCTGTCTAATAAGATATTAATATTTGTTTTAAAAAATGTTAGAATATTTTTAATAATAACAGTAATAATAATTAAATAATTCAGTTAAAAAAATTATTTTTATTGATTTTCTTAACTTGTTTTGTTATCTTATGCCTTATAATTGTGTGGTTAGTACATAATTTACATAATAATTTTGCTTAAAATTTTGGTATATATAATAAAAGGCTTGCTAGAAATATTGAAAAATGGCAGATAAAAATATATGTGCTCGACTAATGTTTTAGTTATCATGATCAGAAGATGACTTGATAGACAAAAATGTTTACTTTTTATCAGGCATTTTTCAAAAGGCAATATTTCTAATAAGCCCTGATTGTGTAAAATACATAATCGTCGTGAATATTTAATTTCAAATTCAATTTTAATTGCACTGACCCTCTGTTCAAGACCTACATGTACAGTACATGTATATTTTAAAATTTTTGAAAGATTTTTTTCAATAATTGTCAGCAATGAATTACTTAAATATAGATCAAAATTTAGTTTCACAAGTATACTCTTAAAGTTTTTAAATCTACCTTAGATTATTTATGTAACAATAAGTTTTATAGGGCACTGTTAATAGTATTAAAGAAAAATGAGGTTGTGGTTAAGCTTTTTTTATTAGTATTGATTTTAAATTAATTTTATAATACACACAAAAAACTATTTTTGTCAGTTTTTTTACCTTTGTTACAAAATCTAGTGATCCTTTTTTCAGACTGGAAAGCGGATTCTGTAAGTTGTCATAACATTCTCAAGTTGATTTACCAAGGTCGGTTTTTACATGGAAATGTGTCTTTAGGAGGTAAGTTTTTTTTGCAAAATGGTAATACATAAAATATAAGGATTCTAACAGTTGTTATCCTAATAGAAATAGTTATAAATTAATACTAATAATTTGATTAGAAATAACAAATGAATGTTCTTAAATGTCTCAATAGCCAAAATGAATTTACAAAGTTTGTTATAGGAATAATTATAATAATTGGAATTTATTAATTTGTTAACTATTAAAGAGAATTTTTAATTGCAATCATTGTTACTTTGGCATATAAAAACTTCAGAATGACAGCTATCAATCAATGTCTAAAAACAAAGAAAAGAAAATCCCATATACATGTATCATAGTCAATGTTAATTAATTAGAAGTTAACAAAAAATGAAGAAGTATTTTCCTATCATAAAATTAATCCTTGCCTGTTCAATGAAAACTGTGAGAACTGTACGTCAGTTTGCAAATGGTACGCTTGAGACCTTTTTTCATGGTTCGAAGCGTCTTGATTTTAATTAGCATAATGAAAAATTTTCAAAGCCTGTATTTATTTTGAACAAGTTTTGGTTCTTTCTTCAATGGAACTTTAACTTTACAGTACAAATTAAGTGATAAAAAAAATTTCCTACATAAATTTTGGTTGTAAAAATGCAAATTACTAACAAAAATTTAGGATCTAAACCTTATTAAGGCTGATTTTGGTAAACAATTCAGTATGAAAACCAATGATAAAAAATCACTATAATAACAACGTTTCATCATCATTGTGATGACATCATCAGGCAAACTGGCGGAAAAAAATTCGATTAGGATATAAACTATGCAAACTATGCAAGCTAAATACTATGGAGTAATGAACTGTAAAAGAACAATAGCTAAGACAAAAAAAAACCCACTTGGCTGTGAGTATTAACAGGGCTGTGTAAAGTTATTAATTGATAATGCTGTCAAAATAAAATTGTCTTTTTACAGTCCCTTACTCAACTGTATTTGGCTTGCCTAGTTTTTATATTTGCATATGTTTATGTCTAGGTAGTTGAATTTTTTTTTCCATTAGCTTGCCTGACAATGTCGTGAGGATGATTAAATGTTGTAGTGATTTTTTATCGTTGGTTTATATATTCAGTTGATTTAAAGAAATAAAACAAGAATAAACTTTTAAAATGTGTACTGTAGGCTGCAGCTATTCAGTTGACAGTAAAGTTTGAAAACATGAAGTTCCTATAGATACAGTATTGCAAAATTTTCTAGACTGAGTTGGTCTTACTAGCTATTTACAAGTCGAATAAAAAATTACAGGACGGTATTAGCAGGAAGAATAATGTTTAGGACAATTCATATTTGATGTGTGTGAAGTATAGAGACCAGATTATGCAACATTAGGCAGCTCTCTGACAACAAACACGTGTGACACAAATAGCTCTCCATAAACTTGTTTATTGCCGTAAAGCAAAGCACAACAATCTTTCCAGCCTTTGTGTACAGTACTTGTGGTAGTTGCAAGGTAAAATAATCCCATTTTGAAGTCGTAAAATAGCTCTAGAAACACACCCCATATTGAATTGACACGGATATGAAGCAAGTTGACTTACAGACCTGTCTGAACAATCGCAATGTCCATTGTGTATATTTTGACCTTTGAAGCAAGAAGTTTATATTAACACTTTGACCCCTGGGAGGTTTTGCGATTTTGAACGATTTTTGTATGAAAACAATCAATTGGCAAATGCAAATGGTTGGAAACATGTTTGGGCAAGATTGGTACAAAGAGATGGCTGTAGCTCGATCCATAAACTGAAAAATGTTAAAAACTAACACTATATCAGAGTACCAGGTCTGAATTTTGTTGTGAAAGCTGTTTTGTTTGCTGGGAATGAAAATTTCATCTAAGGCCAAACATTGTTGATTTTCCTGTTCCGAAAATGACACAAAACAGTATTATTTTCAATTTTTGCACTTCAACTAAGGACGTTCTGCAGAAATGACAGTTTATTTTTGCATCACTGGCTTTCCAAACCTAAAGAAAATACTGTAGGTTCCAGTGGGTACATGAACAAGTTGGATAGTTTTAGAGCAATTTTGCTGTTATTTAGGAATGCTGGAGCGTTTTTTTCTAACAGCAGGGTTCAAAATAGCAGCCAGCTGCCGGTGATGGCCGGCAGATTTTGGATCTTGCCGGCGATTTTCGTTTCCAACACAGCAGTCTTGTACGGGTTACTTATATTTATAGCGTTTTGCAAACACAATATTTTACCGGGCTACGAAAACAGCCGGCTAAAAATTTTGGACCAAACAAAAGAGCTTACAAAAGAAAACAAAATTTGAGAACGTTATTTTAAACACTGTAACAGTGATTGAGTTTTATGCTGCAGTGCAATCACAAATTATTTTATAATTTAAAAGTTTACTAACATTGATGAACCCATTGAGTTGAACTGTTTCATTCAGCTGCTGCTTGACAGTTCAGTGTCTGGCTGTTGCAGCTGTGCAGTACTAACTAACGAGGTCATTGTTTTTCACAATTATAATGATTTCAAAGAAAACAATTTTTATTATTCAGGGAATTTCATAGCCTTTCCAAATAATTTTTACGGTTTGTATTGTGAAGAGTATGTGATGTAAATCAAAGAAGCTGTATGTTATAAACTGAAAACACTGGTTAAAGTGTACTGTAACTAACCTCAATAAAAAATTGTTATATTGTAAGCTACTAACTGTAATTTCAGTTTCAGTTTAAATTTATTTTGCCTTTTGGTACATATACATCTATTTGCACACAAACTAATAATGTTAAACTGGTTGGCAAGGATGCCCACAAAAAAACACAATCTGAGAGGCTTATGTAAGTGATGTGGGTTTCCTGAAATACAGTATATTACATAATTACAATTATGGTGGCTTACAGATGGTTAAATAAACTGATAAAAATAATTTTTAAAATTAATATTAATTATATTAATTAGAGGAAAAAACAAACAGTGCACACACAGTACAGTTAGAAAGTATAATAAGTAGGAAGATTTCATTTAAAAGAATGCTACTGTATGAGCTTGGTCTTAAAAAGGGAGATGCTCATAGCATTTTTAATGATAAATCCTCGTGTGATTGGCGATGGCAGCCATAGCAGTACAGAATTGCAGTCAATGCACATAATTAGTCTAGGTTAAATGTTATTATTATTTTGAAGATTTGCTTCAAGTTCTCATATTTAACTATCTTGTTATACAAAGGGTAAGCATTGACTGTGGTTTTCTGAATACTCAAAATAACTGTATCATTGTCATCATCATTTTATTAAAATAATGCAGGGTTTTCACTTTTCAAAGGGGTTACTGATTTTCCTACAATAATGTACAACGGATTCCACATGGATTGGTTGTTTGCATCCGCAAAGCCCACACCATTTTTAAAATACTCCTTCTCCTGACCATCATTATTTTCCGACTTAACTTTGGTCTTCTGCTTCCTCTTCTGTCTTTGGTCTCATAATTCCAAGCCTGTTTCAAACTCTCATCATTACCCATTCTCAGTACATGTCTCAACTATCTCAAACTTCCTAATCTTTTCATTAACTTCATACCACTCAAACCATCTCCGATCCATGTTGCATGACAGGTCTTACTAAAACTTAATAATAATACTTTATTTAACCTCAATTGCAAAGGAAGTTGTTGCCCATTCTTCGTAGCCAGAGACTAAAGTTTGATCAGTTGATGGCTCAGATCTTGGTTTAAAAGTCAAATTTGCTGAGGGAGGAAAACTGGAGTACCCGGAGAAAAATGCTCAAAGTCAGATTGAGATTGGCAAATCCACATGTGGCAATCCTGGGTCGTAGTGGTGGGAGGCATGACTGATGGAGCCCAGGAATCAATCCTGGGTCATAGAGGTGGGAGGCATGACTGATGGAGCCCAGGAATCAATCCTGGGTCGTTGAGGTGGGAGGCATGACTGATGACCACTATGCCATACTGACTCTCCATTAAATTAAATTATTATGAATCTGCAAATTTCCATAATTCTGGTAATATTCCATTTTTATAAAGGAAAAATTAAAACATCTTGTGTTTTATTAACTTCTGAGGTTGCCTGTTTGGTAGTTTTGATAAAAATGAATTTAATAATAAAATTGTTAATATTTGCATTATAATGATTTCATAAAATTCTATTTGTTAATACAATATTTTTTGTATTTGCAGCATTACACCTAACACTTGGAAAGAGAGTAGTTATGCATCTTGTAGAAAGAAAAAATCTTCCAGAGCCATCTGCTCAAGGTAAGCAATTAAAAAATAATAATTAATATATAAAAATTTGGAAGCTAAAATTGTTGAATAACACAGAACTGCTGCAGGTCATGGAAAACTTGTAATTTTGGAATTTGATTAGAGCAATGGTAAATCAAGGAAAAATGTGTATAATGGAAACCTAATTGCAGTCCTACTTGAGAAAAAATCTCGAACCGTGGTCGGCTACTTTCATGCCTAGTTGCAAAATGTTAAATTATGTGGGGAATCTTCCGAATTCTACTGGACAGATGTTAATCGGTGGCTGGCTACTTCTTTATTTATGGTCTCCTACTTTTAAATTAAATTATGGAAAGGGCTGAATTGTTAACAACAGAACATTATGAACACAAAAGGTCAAATACATGACACATCTTTGCTCAAGTGTTTAATACAAATCTTTCATTTTCACAACAGAGGTATTCTGTAGCTTAATCATAATGCAGGCGATATGGCCTGGAATGGAATGTTTGAACTTATTATTTTCAAATTAGCCCAATAAACAACAGAAGGTAGGATTAAGTTCAACTATAACATTGAGGTCGAAACTAAAAGTAATTAAAAGTAATTCAGCTTAAATATTCTTGTGAAAGACTCCAATTTTGATTATTTTTTTTGTTTGGGACACCAAAGTTGTATTTTGTGTCTCATGAGATTGTGTGAAAATGCACTATAGGATCCCAGGTAGTAGCATCCCTCTTTTGCAACATTTCTCAAAATTGTGGGAGAGGCTTTTGTCTCTGGACCACTGATGTCTGAAACCTGAGGTTAGGATATGCAAGGGCATGCTGTCAATCTATAAATTATAGAAACTACTCACTCCAGTAAAATTCTCAAGATGACCGTCCAGCTCAAAGGCTGTTGTGGGACACACTTGCCTAGCACAAACAGAAAGGTTTAGCCTTTGAGGCTGGGCCATGCAAGTACTGTTTTCAGAGTTGGGAGTTTAGGTGATGGCAGGGACTTAAAATGTACTGTACAGAGAACAGAGGTACATTCAGAGCTAAGGAGTAGGAGGATGCTTACATTTGTGTTGTCTGTAAGAAGTGAGGTGCAGAGGAGAAGCTTGGTTTATGGGTGTGAAGGGTAGGAGCTTTAAGTTGTGATGGTCTGGGAATAGTGATGGTATGGGAGGTGTGGACGTTTCGATGAAGGCTTGGGAGCTGTGTGAGAAGGTTGTGGAGGCACAAAGGAAGAGCAACTGAGTGATGACAGTAGTGATAACACTGGATAAAAGTGGTGAGAATTATGTGTGTATGGTCTGCAGAGTTGCAGAACAGGTGCGCAGAGAGAGAGCATTTTTAATGATAATTTAAGGAGTGAATGGGATCTTCACAGCATGGATGAACTACTATTGGGTGATTTTAATGTACATGTTGGTAAATGGCTTGAGGGTTATGAGGACTTAATGGGAAATGAGGAATAGAGGTATACCTGTCTAGAGGTAATGGGAAATGGGGAATAGAGGTATACCTGTCTAGAGTTATTGGAATCTGAAATAAGCAATAGAGGTACACCTGTCCGCAGGCATTGGAATGAGAAATGAGGAATCGAGGTACACCTGTCCGAAGGTATTGGAATAGAAAATGGCAAATAGAGGTATACCTGACTGGAGGTATTAGAATGGGAAATGAGGAATTGAGGTATACCTGTCCAGAGGTATTGGAATAGAAAATGGAAAATAGAGGTATACCTGTCTGAAGGTAGTTGGGGTGAGAAATGAGGAATAGAGGTATACCTGTTCAGAGGTATTGGAATAGAAAATGGGAAATAGAGGTATACCTGTCTGGAGGTATTGGAATGGGAAATGAAGAATAGAGGTATACCTGTCCGGAGGTATTGGAATAGAAAATGGCAAATCTAGGTATACCTGTCTGAAGGTATTGGAATGGGAAATGAGGAATAGAGGTATACCTGATGTGTTTGAAGGTATTGGAATGGGAAACAAGGAATAGAGGTATACCTGTCTGGAGGTCTTGCAATGGGGAATAAGAATTCATTTGTGTGGTCATTGAAATTTTATCTCTCTTTTTATCATCCATGTTACTAGGGCATGAAATTAACTTTTTTAAAGGAGCTATCTGGCTTCTAGATTTTCCTGGTTCAAATGCATTAAATGTCAAATCAAAGAGTTTTTGTAGCTTTGAATTAAAGTGCCTCTGTTAACTTGTCTGAACATTTTTGTTCAGATCTGTACATAGCCTGAGAGTTCCTAGGGTCTTGAGTTCACAATATTCAGCTCCATAGACTGGTAAGAAATCCAAAACGGTAGATGTTCACATGTTGGCTTCGTAGCATTCGTAACAATACATCAAGATATATACAACGCCCAAAAAGTTCTGGTCGCCCTTTTGGCAACTACTTTTTCAATCTTGATCACCAACACAGTAATCTTAGGGTGCTTTTGCTTGGGCCTGTTCTAGAATAGGAATACTTCAATTCAAAACTGTCGGATTCATGTGGCTGCTTTTTCTGCAAAAATAAAATTGAAATATGCCTTAAAGATAAAACTCATTTAAATTTTAAAATTGTTCAAAACAAATATTTTATTGCCCTGACAATCTGAAAGGAAATTCAAAATGTCATTTGTAATCCAAAATAATTGCAATAGATGTAAACAATTAAACCCTTTGTCTCACTTAGTATGTTGTTGCATATCTCAATAACATTTCTTTAAGTCATTTTCTTCCAGCAGCACAAGAAGCATTCTTATTTAATGTACATCACATACTATGACATTCCATGGCTATAGGCCATTTTCGCATTGCATATGCTGCCAACTTTAATGACAGCAGATGCAGTTTTTGCAGTGTCAGCCTCGTTTTGTTGTTCAATATATTGCAAAATACTCGCGCGAGAGAGATAGAGGCCACACCTTTAAAAACAATACACATAGTTGAATGTAGTGTAAAACTACGTTGGAATTTAGGAATATTTTATCTCATGTTGAGGCTAAGGCTGTAAACACTGAGTCCGTTGTCATTGAAGTTCGCGGCATCTGCAATGCGAAAATGGTCTGTTGTTGTGGCAAAATGAGGTGTAGATTTGAATGGTTTTAGAAATTTATTTGCCTTGTTTTGAAATAGAAATTGTTTTTGTAGGTGTCCTTTTAAATAATATGTGCACTTTTTGATAAGAACATATTGCAATGTTATAAAATAAACAGTTTAAATAATTCTACTGTAGGTAGAATTAAAACCAAGTTGTCATAACATTTAAATAATTAGAAATTTGCTTTTGCCAACTCAATTTTTTAGGGCAGAGGAATAGAGAAAAGTCCGGTGAAAGGAGTTGCTGTTGTACTTTAATCTGAGAACCAAAGCAGATGTGAAAAAATGACAATACTATACTGGGATTTTTTTATTTTTTAATTATAACTACTACAATGTATTTCATTGAAATATTATCGTATTTTGCTTTGTAAATGTCAACCCTATATGTAAAGTCAACCCCCGATTTTGTAGCCTCAAAACAGCCAGAATTTCTATGTGTGCAAGTCATTTTTTTCACAAAATCAAACAATATTTAAAACAGTATTTAGTAAATTTGGCAAGACGCAAATACAATATAAATACAATTTAGTGATAAATCTCACAGTAGCTTACCACAAGTTATTTTTCTCTTTAACAACATAAATACAACATACTATACCATTAGTAAATGAAGCACAATAATTGATCCTTTCTTTGCCCATAGTCGGTGGCTTCTAAAGCAACCGCTTCAATAATTGTTGAAATTGAGTATCTTTTGGTGGGGGCGAGTTTTTGGTGTTTAAGGGTCGACTTATACATGGCAAATTACGAGAAAAGCATTCATTTGGTTGAAGGCATGAACAACAGTTTTCAAAGTAAATAAATAATGTAGAAATGTTTATAGATAGATACACCTGGTGTGATAACTGTATATATTTAATATTCAGCAAACTGAGACTTCCTAATATGTTTGTTTTCTGTCAAAGTATATGAATCAATGTTTACACAGATCCATACTCACGATAACAGAAAGATGAAGTTGTATCAGATTACGTATAAAACAACTACCTGTAGACATACATACTGTAAGGCCACTTGTAAAAAATTTTCTGTTTATTGTCCGATTTTCTCAAAATTCAGTGAGTTAGGACTCTCTTTTTTAGGGTTAATGCATTTGCGGACTTCGGAGTTAGTTCGGGAATAAGGTGGAGTTTGAATGGTTAAGCGAGTGTGGTACAGATGCATACAAATGAGAATCAGTTGTAATTTGCCGGATGAATGGTTTATTTGTCATATATTTCTTTTATTAAAAATGAGAAAAAGTCTGCGTTGGCAAAAATCAGTGTGCGCGCTGACGATAAACTGCAATTTTTTACTAATGGCCAAATGTTACCAAAGGCTAGCATACAGGGAAGGAGGGCCCAGTTGCTAAAGACACGAGAAGATTGTAAATTTACGATTTCTTGAAATATAAATTGTGTATTTTTTTAAATTTTGTTATTATTTTAAGATATTGGTAAGTTTTGGGAGTTTTATAGTGGCCTACCTTCCTGTTTACTTTTTCGGTTGCTGCTATGATCAAAGAGTTTGGGTATTTGTAACAGTTGAAGTTATGAATCATCACAGATGTATGAGCTCAGAGACTGAAAATAATTTTAGAATTTATATACCTGCCAACTTTTTTTGTAATGTCTAAGAGTGACATTTTTCTCCTTAGAGTTACAGGATTTATCAGAGGGCTCTAATAATATCCTTCGTCTTCTCATTACATCAAGCAATACTTTGAATAATTATAGATAACTCACTAGCTCATCCAAAGGCTGCCTTGCCATTGCCGATAGCAAACTAATTCTTTAAAATTCGGCACGTTTAATGCAAAAATTTAATCAAATTAAACGCTTTAATAGTGAAAGTTAACTTACCAAATCCTAGGTTCAGAAATTTCGAAAGTGTGTAAGTCGATGCTGTTGTGGCTCAAGTGTTTCTACTAGGCGTGAAAAAATGGACTACTGGCGTGAGTAGGCATGACATGAAAAATTGTGAGAGTGGCAGGTATAAATTTGTTCAGAAAACAGGCTTCTGAAATGACTCAAAATTTTCAAAAATATTTTTTGTTGAAAATATTTTAGTGTAGCTTGAGTAAACTATGTCAAGCATGCATATTTGCAGTATATCACTCGCAATAAAAGACAAAATGAGTATTTCTAATTTTTGTCTTGATTATAGTGAATAATAATATATTTAAAATGATTATTAGCGTAAAACATCTGAAAAGCTGGATTATTTTCATGGTCATCTTGTTAGAAAGGTTTTGACACAGTGGTTTTCAATTTTGTTTCGTGCACCACCACCTATAGCTGGTCAAAAACAGTACAATCTTCTCAATGTTTTCTGCTTACTTGGTCCCTTCTTCAGGAGAATCAAATTAACTTATTGTTAATGAGGACACACATTGCACGAAGACACCCAGTCATGTACACTATTGAGTCTGTGTTCTTTCGAGTTGATTACTTAATAAACCCGAGTGTTGGCCAGATCAATTGGCAAAAAAAGTTTAAAACTCAAATTTTGTCCAGATGAAATTGTTGATTATTTTTGCACTTGGTCAGAAAGCTGGAATTTGTTCATGAAATCATGCTGGCCAATATTTTTTGCACTATCAATTTATGAAATTCAACTTAGTTGATAAATAAATAAAGCTTTACCTAAAAAATTGAGGAAATGAATTCTGCTATTATGACAGGTTCTATTTCAACATTCAGTTATTGTTTGAATTATTTCTTTTTTGAAAACCGATATACTGTGATGGAGAAGATGATGATAACTTGATTTAAAATGTTTCTTGAGTAGCTTAAGGTCTCTAATATCTGGCTACCATAATTGTAGACATAGTAGAGCTGGAGGTTCTCTTTAGTAGACCACCATTTAATGCAAAACAATGAAAAACAGAAATTATCATGTATGCTAACTTTATGATTGCTTTCAATGCTATCAATTGTGCTCTAACACAAATATGGCATTTTTGGGGTTTTGATTGTTTTATTGTAATTCAAATGAAAGTAGCAAGATTGATATATATTATTATTATTATTATAATTTAGTTTTTAAAATATTCAATTTTCTTTGGCCTTTCAGGAAAGAATGTATATAGTTTACCTGAGTAATTTTTTCTGTTAACTGTCATCTTACAGTCTTACACACTTGAAGTGCTACAGCGATTAGAACCTTAATTTTGTTTTTACATATAGATCTCTTTCAAGAGCGATCAAAGTTTACTATAGGATTGGCTTCAACAAAGCTTTTAAAAATATTTTAGGCAATCATTGAAACATTTTGCTCATCTACCAAAAAAAGTAATTGCACGCAATATTGCTAAAACCAAAAATACTCTTAAATTCCTTGTCTTTTTTTAAAGGAAACGAAATTATCTTGATAAGTAGAAAATTAGACAAAAAGACGAGCGTAGTAGCACTTTGAGCAAATAAAATAAATGTTACTACCGTGAGAAAATGCTGTAAGACAAAAAGCAATTCAAATATAGAAAAATACTTGTCAGTTCCAAATCTTAATTGAAGTTTATCTCTTGATAAGTTTAAATGAAGTATTTTTAAAAGAACCCTTATTTTTTGTTGAAATGTTGACATTTAGGTCAGAAAAAAGATCTAGATCTTTCAGACAAAGGAATTCCTATATATTGCACCATACTAAATAAATGTTTTTTTCTTCTCACATTAGTGTACTATTTATAGGCGAATCTTTGTTTACTTTTTTCTCTTCATTAGCATATGTGCACCAGTTTCTATTATTTAACAATTAGACCTCGAGGACGAATGGATTACGAGTAATAGTCCATGAGGCCGTAGGCCGAATGGACTATTCAAACTCGTAGTCCATGAGGCCGAGAGGTCTAATT
>JAOTRI020141777.1:0-10710 GCA_028564885.2 Zoanthus sanctaehelenae
CCCCCTCCAATTTAAAAATTTCTTATATTACTACTATAATTTTCTAAACAAGGCTCTATCGCTACATTTTTATTCTCATCGCTTTATTTGAGGTTTTTACTATTACGCTCTCCCTGTTATATTTTTGGTCCACTCATAATTGCACTTGACAATGCGGTCGAAGCCTCTTGTCTTCTATCATTCATCTGTCTTCTGCTGATGCGAATTGTCAGTGATAAGAAAAAATAACAAGGTGCTGTGTCACAAAACCGCACAGCCATATTAATTATAGTTTGCGCTCAATGATCCATTACAGGAAGTAAGTCTTTATTAATTATGTCCTGGAAAAACAAAGGCATGCTTTAATTTACGCCAATCGTGTCTCCATTTTCAACCAATTTCCTCTAGAGCGGATCCGTGTTTAGACAAGAAGACCTGAGGGGATTAATATTTCAAGAGAGATATGCATTCTGTTCGAGAGTGACAAAACCTCTTAGACGGTCGAGAACTACTGGCGACATACCAACAAAAGCCTGTGATCTTTATTGTTTACTTGATCATATTTTTCAAAACTATTAGCTATATGTGCGAGACAAACACTGAAGTCTAAAAAAAATGTTTCTGTACAATTTTATTCGCACATAGAGAAAACAAGATTAATTCCGAAATAAGGATGTGACTGTAGTCTGAGTGTAGAAAGTTTTAGAATATTTGCCGCCAAATCTTTTGAAGTCTGTGGAAAATCTTAAGGGCTATTAAAGATTCCTTATTTTAGTCGCTTTGTATCTCACGCAAATCTGTAGTCGAAAAATGTTATCCAGAAAAGACTCTTGTAATTCTACTAAATCTATGAGATATCCACTATGACGTTAGGACACTAAAGCTTTGACACAGGTGCGAAACGGTTTCTACTAGTTAGTTTATGGCTGTTTACACCGAACGACATGTTTGAAAAGCTGAACTCTTGATTTTTATTTGCGTTTGAAGTGTTTCTCATGCGTGATTTTCTTTCCGAACTATTCAAATTAGCTTTTTCTTGTTTACAAAAAGGGCGTCATAACATTCTACAAATTCAATCTAGCGATGTGGTTTCATTATATGTTTGGATTTCGGCAAACTTTGCCCTTATGTTGATGACAGAAGATAAAGAAACGTGAGCACTATATTCAAGTGCCAAACTGCACAAACAAAGAAATTGCAACCTAAAGGCAGAAAATATTTATTCACAGAGCATCTAAATTGGTTGGATTACACGAGAAAGCTACACGAAAGCGATACTTCGATTCTATTTAAGTACTTTGTCAGTAAAACCACAACACAAGAAATATAGCACAATTATGCAAGTGCGGAAAGACATTTACCTAAACATGATTTGTAAATGAGGTGCCTTTATATTTTAAATAAGAGTCCTCGGCCACCTTTTCCTTACAGCTCGAGTTAAAAGTTGTTTCAAGTCTTTAATTCGACTGAGACGAGATTAAAAGTCACATTTGTACTTTAAATATTCACTTTCAGAAGCGATCTGAGCGGGACAGTTTCGATATTTCTTGTTTTATACAGAGCATTTGTTATTCATAAACATTTTATCGCGTCTATGCAAAAATATCAAATGGAAGACAAAACAACAATAGAGATTCCTTTGAAATAAGCGCAACGAGTTCTGTTTCAGTTTCTCTATGACTTGCCTGAGCTTATCTTAGATATATCAAGCCAAACGATTAGTAAACTCACCAATTAAAATTACGTTGATAAAATTGGCGGGATAACTTTATTCCCTTTGATGAAAATCTCATCACAGCGAGTGTATTCATATTACTAATAACAGTAATGGACACGCTTTGAAAAGACTCAAAAGTTAGAGTTAAACCACAACACCGATCATCGGAAATCCGATCTTTTCCATGACTAAAATTACGTTCCATTTGATGGCAAGAATGTTATTTAAAATGTTTCAAATGATTGATGTTTTCCTTTTTAATATTTTAAAACAAATATTCTTAACAGGAAAAATTGAATATCTTCAAAAGTTACTGAATGGCTAACGCAATTGTTAGTCTGTAGTGTTGAATTAATTTAATGACATTGTTTGGTATCTCTCTTTAAGTTCTCCGTTCGGCGTCTTTTAAATGTCACACAAAAGCGAAAATGCTGTGCGGTATGTTGTGTGTATCTATCTACAATGTTTTGATTCAGAAATTAAACTGTGGCAACAGCCATACTACTTGCTTTAGACTGTAACATTGTGTTTTGACTAACGCTTGGCGAGTTAGGCGGAGCGTGAGGGTTTATGAAGCTGGGTGCTTGCAATTGAGTTCTTGTCTGTGGTATCTGTCTACTAGGAACAGCTAGCGGGGCTTGTGGCCCCATTAAGTTTTGAAGTTTTGCAGGTGTAGGTTTCTTATTCGTAACAGCTTTTTGATAAAAGTTCCGCCAAGACTGAAATGTTTTTGAAGACCATATCCACATGTTTGATGAAATGCCTACAATTAAAAGCATAAAAAACTTTACCATAAAGACCTCGACTTTAGGTCCGAAATGTGCTTGACACCGATGGTTTCCATTGCAAATGACAGAGCTTAATTGCCACGCTTTCATATTTCTATGTTCATAAAAATAACACGCCACGACACTCGTGGCCGGTACAGTGTAGAGGACTGAAAAGACTCCTATCCTAACCATGAGTTTTTCTAGTTTTTCGGTATTCGTTTCTTTACTTTTAAGAACATTGCGAATACGGAAGAGGGCCACAAAACCCGCTAGCAGAAAAAGGGAGCCCAGTATAAGATAAATACACAAAGGGGCGAGAACATAAGCGCCCAGGTTTGCCGAATTTTGGCTGCCAACATAGCATAATCCACTGAGTTCATCTCCGTCAACTTTGCGCATAATCAAAACGATAATTGTTTGAATGGCAGGAACAGACCACGAAACGAGATGAAAATATGACGCTTTTGATTCAATAGCCTCCTGCCCCCATTTCAATCCTGCCGCGAGAAACCACGTAAGTGTCAGAATAACCCACCAAACTGCAGAAGCCATTCCAAAATAATAAAGCATCAAGAAAACCATTGTGCAACCAGCTGTGCTCATTCCGTCGACAACTATGTGATTTTTTGACGACTCGCACACGATTGTGTCGCGTCCTGCAATGATTCTGATCAGAAATCCGACTGAATACAGGTTGTAGCACAGCGAGAGAAAGATGATGGGTCGCTCGGGATATTTAAATCGACGGGTGTCAATGGCAAACGTGGATACTGTTATTGTAGTAAGAATGAAACACAATATTGCCCACACAGATATCCAGGCTTGCGTAAATTGCTTGTCGCTAGCAGTAAAAAGTGCATTTTCACCGCATTTAGCAGCACAGAAATCAAATTTTTCCAGATAGACGAACTTCTTGTTGTAGAGGCAATTTTTCCAGTCATAAAGAGATAAATTTAGCCCCCCACTCGGCTTCACAGTAGGAAGTTGACCCGACGGCCATTTACCATCTTTTCCCAGCGACTGTAAATATCTCTGAAGTGCAACGTTGTCTTTTAGTAAATTATTTAGAATTTCACTACTGTTATCTCCGGATGCATCGCTCCTTGGTGCAGACATACAAAGGCGACTTGGATCACTCCGTGCCAGGGGGTCCCCATCACGAGGTAACCTGTTACAATTCAAAGTATCGGGCCAGTCAAATCCAAACTTCTGCATCACCGGCTGGCAACCCCTTCTTGCTGCCTCGCATGTCTCGCGACAACCAAAGAGTGGCGCGTCACTGATTTTGGTACAAAGTGGTGCGAAAACCGAACACAGAAAAAACCTCAGATGCGGATAGCAGCGAATGGCAACAAGGGGCTGGAACTCCTGGACTTTCAAAGCCGCCTCGTCTTGGCTTTCTTGATCAAGAAAGTTGGGCATTCTGGTCATGTTATAGCCTATATTACGACACATAGGGATCGTGATTCTTTGGCATTTCGAGGCCTCAGTTGTTGAAAACGCAATAACCATAAAAATAATTAAAAAGAGTTTCATTGCGCTTGAAAAAACTGCTTTCTTTCGTGCAATTTGTTGACACATATCCAACATCTGACTCCTTGTCTCATCAAAATATAAATCAATAAACTCAACGCAGAGAAGTTAAATTCGTAGCCTTAACAGGCAAGATGAAAAGTGCAAATGGCCTCTATTATTCGTGTTTATCATATGGCTTAATTTTACAAACGTCAAGCGCTGAATCCCAGCTGTCAATCAATTTGTGCATTTTTTTGGCTTCTGGTTGGTTAGTTAAGTATCGACTTAACCATTGTCCAATCACGATCGCAAATAGAGATTAAAAGGAGCCGCGGAAATGATATACCTTTTATATATTCAACTCAACTCCTAAGTACTTTTTTTCTCTTTGTTTTGAAAAATGCTTTGAAAGTATGTGGCGGTGAATAGATCTTCAGGAAGAAAGCATAAATTACTCTTCACATTTCAACAAGTTATTAAAATTCATTTATACTTCACGAGATAATTATCGATAGATTTTGATATTCCCGAGGGAAAGTAATTAAGCGAAAGTAGAATGAGCGAGTCCCTGTTTGTTCGAGATAGCTTATCAACAGAACATGAATTAATTTCAGTTTTATTTAACCAGATCTCTTTCTAATCATATTCCATTTATTTATTTCCATCAATTTCACGTCGCGTCACTTTTGGTGGAAAGCACTCATAAAAACGTCAAAGGGTTTCTGAGCGATCTTAAATTAAGTGAATTGAGCTAAATTGAAAATTGAAAGAAAAGCGTGCTAATATATGCAGCACTGCATTTGAAATTTATAGTCTAATTATTTTTGTGTAAAAATGATTCTGTGTGTCGCTTCGGAAAGCAGTCAGATTGTTAAAAACATATGACCGAACGGCATGCTATATCAAGACGATTTCTGTCTTTTTAGATTCGTGCTCGTGACATTTTAAAAAAGCAAATAGAGCTCTTTGAAAAACGATGCGACACCGCTTGAACAAACAAACAATTTTATCCAAAAAAAGCCTCAAACAAGGCCTGTACTTTTACGGTGTTTGTTTGCCGCATTTCAACTTAATTGAACGACTCATATCCAATCCTACGATTCAACAATGTTTTATCTGGAACTATTTTTACCCTGCCAAAACAATTTCAAAGGTTGTCTATCAACTGCGCCGAACAAACTCTGTTGATGTAATCACTTTTCATTAAACGCAAATCTTTGTGCGCTACAGAAAAGTAATATGGATTAATTGGTGTTCTTTTCATAATTGTTAACAGATTCGTTTTCTTTTATGAGCTACGTGGCTGAAGACCTTCACAATGGTGAAATGACACGAGACGCACCTTAATTTAATATCATTCCTACGTGATGCGGCTCATAAAAGCTTAACTTCTGTTCCCTAAGCTTTGACAAGAATTTCCTTCGTGCGGTCTTTTACACTATCAACAGCAAGAAATGGGGGAAAATTCCAGAGGTATTAAGAAAAGCCGCCTTTAGTTCAGATCAAAAGAAGAATGAAGGAATCACAATGCAATGCATCTTTAAGCATTTATAGAAACTCTGTAATGGAAGATCAACCAAATGCAAAGAGTTAAAATTTTTGTAATTCATGCGGTACTCAAGGCAAGAGCAATTCTTTCGAGCATTTGAGTGAAATTGAATCTCAAATTAGAATTATACGTAACTTAGGCGTTGTACTGAATGAGTATTGTTTTGAAAAAAAATAATCAAGAGGCATAAACTGTTAAAATTATTGAGTCACAAAGTTACCAAGCGGCAAGAACTACAAACAGATAGTCATTTTTGTAAATGGCTTAAGAGACACATTTCAGTAAAAATAAAATTTTCATGAAAAAAAAACGCGCTTTTAAAGTTTCTTTTTTACAAAACAAACTTGTGACAATATATATATTTTATATATACAAATAGAATAAGTTGAAGAGATACGAGAGTTTTGCTGCATAGCGCTTTGGACTAAATCACGTGCTAGCTACAATTCATACCAGACAAAATTTTTATCCAAGTTTATCAAAATAAAATCATCTCAAATACGTCAGCTCCGCGATAAGAAGGCGTTTGATAACCTTTTGATTTTTTTGATGTGGTTTGTTTTATTTTCTTTTGCTAATACAGTAATTGGTGGCTTGTTCGGTGGAATCATGCACTTAATGTTCATTTTGAGTAAGGTTTTTAACGTGAAAATTTATTCTTTTTTTAAAAATCACTTTTATAGACTCTTAGATATCTTTCATCTACAAGTCAACGATAAACAAAGCAATCTTTAGACTTTCTTCAATGTTATTTTAAATATCGAGCCCCGCCATTTTATTTTGTAAAAAAGATGCATTGGTCCTTGAAAGTTTTTTTTTTATCGGCATAGGCCATTCCTTGGTAAGCTTTATATTATGCTTGACTTTTTTCAGATTACGTTTTTCTGAAGACTGAAGATTGTAAATTAAATTTTAACATAAATCATTTTCAAAACTTGTCAATGTCATTTCTTAATTTAGTTTTCTTACGTACCTTCCGGCCATTCTTTACGTGTTTGTTTTATTCTGGATTCAAATCCCAAATTTTCAAAACACAAGAATTACCTAGAGGCCCAACTCTGAAAGTCTACTAATTGCTTCAACGCTGCCACAAATTGTAAGCATTTTCATTAATTTTTGTAACTTTGAATTGCGAAATTTGAATCATTCAACGGTTTTAAAAAACAGCTAAATGTAAAGTTGATCCATTTTTTATTACATCACCGTAAGTACTGGAAGCCGGTATAAGATGTTTTTAAATAATGTTACTACTTGACTCGGTAAGATTTATAACTATAACACTCAAGCGTTAGCTTCTTACTCTATTTACAATATAGCCTTTTAAAGTTTTAGGAGGATCAATGTGGATAAAAAGAATTTAAATCTCACATGTTTTGGCAATGGGCTCATTCACAGACTCACTTCAATTTCTTTTAAAACTTTTCAACAAATAGTTAATAATCTCATTATTATGGCGACAACTTCATTTGGATTAAATTTTTCTAAAAGCCTGCGGTAATGAATTAGTAAAGCTTCGTATGTGAGCGATTAGAAAAACAAAACCGCTAGTTTCAATGGAATGCAAATAGTTGGTATTTAATTTGCCACCTATGCTCGGCAGGTTGTTTAAGTGCCTTTGTTTTTTTATGTATGCCAAAATGGTCTCTTACTATTTCTTTGTAAAATGTTTACAAATTAAGTGCTACAAAAGTTCCGGTGAGCAGACATTTTCAGAATAAAGGAAAAAGAAATATCAAGCTTAGTTGTTTTTGCAATTATTACGTGTAAATTGCGGGGAAAGTGTTTAAAGGGTGGAGCAACTCTAAACCTGACCCGGTAGCTGTAAAATTCGTAACGCACTGAGGAAATCTGTGTTTTATCAACTCTCTCCTATTCTTAAATACTACCTCCGTTAGACAGTTCAATCAATAGGGGTGGTTTAACTCAGTTGGAAATTGAAACGCGGCTAGCAGTGTCGGACTTACTAATTCTATTTAAAATGATTTTAATCTGTTTATAAAAGGCCGAGCAAGCAAATAGCTTGAGGCCGTATGTATGAACATGCATCAGTTGTATTTGTAACAGCAAAACCTGCCACTCTAATTATATAAATTTTCATTTATCTAAACCAAACATAAAGAATTTTAAGGTGGTTTATGCCGATCTACAAATGTCTTTTTCCCCTTTGAACTGTCTTTCCGTATGACTCAGTATGAATGACTCATAAAATACATAAATAATATAAGTATTTCTTGAAAACAAAATTGCTGATTTTTAAATCAATAAGAAAGGGACGTAGTTCTTTCTGTCTTGCTAAATACGTCAAAGTGGTTTTCTGATTTTGAGAGGCAAAAATAATTAGTTCAGTGCCAAACGTTTGGCAGAAAGCACATTCAAAAACAGCATTTCTAACCGTAACAGACGCATAAAATTCCCGAAAGGACCTTAACCGGAAACTCCAAAAACCATCAAACCGACTTTAATTGGTTTTTAAAAACAAAGAGGAAATCACTCCTTTCCCGATAATAGTACAAACGTTTAATAAAAGATTCATTTTATAGTTTGTGGGGCTATTCTGTGGTTCACGCACCCACAAAGTCTTGTGTAATCTCCTACAATGAAGCATGTATCCCGAGGCTAGCCAGAATAACTAATTGTTTTTTAATGAATTTTTAAAAAAACAATAGTAAATATTTTTCTTTTGTTTCAATTTTTTCTTCGTCATAGTTACATAATTCACAGTAACGAAATAACAAGTGTTTTTACGGCGTCTCAAGCTGTGCTCAGCGGTTCCGAAAGTTTGGAAACAACCACTGAAAGACAGATATTGGCAAATTTCAATGTTATATAACATTCTTAAAATTAAAGTTTAAAAAACCAAAGTTAAGTAAATAAAACTCTTTAACTTCCAGGCTTGCGAGGAATTCGAAAGCGGAACTTCTCCGATATTGTCCCGAACTATCAATGACTCAATGACTGGGTTATAAACCCAGGAAAGGAAAAATTTGATCATCTTTAAAGATTTTGTCAGCGCCACCCTTTGTACTTGTAGTAGTCCAATTGAATCAGAAATTCTGTATCTGAATCTGTACCCGCTGCATGCAACGACGTTATATGTTATTATAGGTGAAGTGTAATTATAGGTGAAGTGTCATCTGCGTTTGACCGTCAATCTTGAACATTTTTGAAAGCAATTCCGCACCGTTAAGCCGGATCTTTATTCAGCTTAAATTTTGAACTTTGTATTCCTGGAATGCAACGGCATTTTTTGATTTCGGTATTTGTGGCAGGCAAAAGCTGTTAAGTACTATTCTTCATAAAACCGCTGCCGCATTGCCGGATTTTTTTTAAAAAAAACTAACAAGAAATGCCTAGCTTTTGCCAAGCTTCACCCATGTCTTTCTCGGTTGGCAGTTCATGTTTTATCGGTAAATGACGGTATCTTATTTATTCTCAGTCTGTGCTTTTGAAAATGAACAACGAAATAGTTATACTTTGTTTACCAGCAGGATACCCAACCGAGACTGTGTCAGTGTGTGCACTTCTATTAATGTATTATTTGTTTGTATCTATTAGTTGGGTTAAGGGGTCGTCGAAAAATTGATTTGTTAACTCTTAACGTCCAATGAACGTTAAGGTCTAAGCCCCTCCCCCCTCTCCTTAACGTCCATGATCCACTCAATATTTCCTTTTTAAATGATAAAATACGATATGTATAGTACCTGGAAGCGTATTAATTTTTATCTCCAACACTGCCAAGAACTAAAGATTGAAAACAATAGCTTGACGAGTTATAAGCCGATCTATCAGGTTGAAAAATATTCTTCCACATGTTGTATATTCGCTGATAGTGATAGAGGCATTGATGTTAGAGAATCGAGGACAAACAACTGTCAACTGACAATTGGACATACTCATGACTGCACGTCGAGATTATGATTGAAATTGTAAATGGTTTTTAAATAAGAACTGTAAGTATTTTATCAATTGCACGCACAGGATTATTATATGGGTTCGGTCGCGTTTTGCCTTCTTCTGTTCTTCTTATTTAGAACGGGACATACAAAGCATTCTTGTCCAAGTTTGATTTCGGATATTTTAATAGTAAAGTTCAGTTTAGATAGCAAACAACCGTGCTGTATTTGCTTTGAAACAGCCAGTTCCAATACGCTTTATCCGTCAAGAACGTTTTTAATCCATTTCTTCCTTTTTTAAAAGTTTACTTTCTCAACGTCCACCTCTTACCATCAGACCCTCCCCCCTTAACATCCATTGGACGTTAAGCGTTAACAAATCAATTTTCCGACGGCCTCTAACATGATCTTAAATTTTTATCAATTTTCAGCCTCATGTTCTTATAAAAAACCTTTTTAAAAAAGAGTGTATATACCACGCCATTTTCATCGTCATCTTCGTTTACTGTTCTAGCTTCCACTTGTGGTCTAGATAATTCATAATTTTGAGCCTCGTGATTCTTTTCAAGCAGATCATGATCATTCTTACAAAGTCGAAGGAAGCAGCTTGGCCTGGTGGTCAGATTCTGTTCTCGGTGATTCAACATATTTTGTTAACAAGCCAACTGGTTTGCCTCCCAATAGTTAGGATTTTTAATAGGGTATGGAATTTTCAAATGAAACCGAAAATCCTTTTTAGGGTAGTCTTCGTTAGGTATTAATAGACAACTTAAGCAACAAACGTTCTTGTTCTCACGGAGGCCAACCGGAACTAAACTGTCAGCGGATGTCGCGTACCGAACACATCATCGTGGTAATCTCCATGGAGGCAACTTGCTGCTTCTTGCCTCCGTGTTGTTGTGTCAGAACTGCGAAGTTTTTTCATCAAAGTTATATCTTTATACAACAAACAAAGTACATCATTTTAAAACCTTCATTTAATTTAACATTGACTTTTGCTCAAGGTTATTGCTGTACGTCTAACTAGTTTTACGATCATTTTGTTTACGACTGAGCTCTCAAAGTTTGTTTTCGCGCCTTTTTACCCTGCGTGCGTTCGTCGTGGTGGCGCGCGCGCTGCTTAAGTTAAAAAATGGCGCCAAAACTAAACAACCCTGAGAATTGACTTCCATCGTGAAGAAATATTTTGGTGCTTAACTCTTTTGTTTCTATACCACCCTAAAAGATGCCTGGAAGACTCACTAAGTTAACAATTTCAATCTTTGCTAAACAAAAGAAAGATGTTTC
>JAOTRI020141788.1:0-10708 GCA_028564885.2 Zoanthus sanctaehelenae
CAGACCGTATCCAATATTCTCCAAGTATATTTGTGTGTCGCTATTTGATCTTTATATGATAGCTTACATTCCTAGTATAGTGCAGAAACGACGAAGGACTAACGTCCGAAACATCAGTAAGCACTCTTTTTTAACGTTGTAAAATTTACATTTTCATTACTAAATTGAGTCTTTAGAAACACCGACGCAGCTCAAACTAGTTTACCGCTAGTTATTTTTCTAGAATAGTGGTGAGCTTTGAGGTATACTCGACCTTGAAATATATTCCGAGGCTTTCAAAACTCGTGCATATTTTAAAACGATAAACACACAAGCATAAACAGAAAATGACGCGTGAAAGCGATGAGTATTGATCCATACAAACTAAACATGAAGATGGTCTGTTTTTAAAGTGTCTACAAATGGATAGAAATAACAAGAACTCACCTTTCGTTCCGCCATTTTGTCACGGGCTACGACACGTGGGCGACGATCACGTTACGCAATGTCAACCGCTGAAAAACTGAAAAACAAATCCCGCGGGTCGGCCCGCGGATAAATCCATAAATGGTCAAAAGCGAGTCAATCACGTCACCCCCGGGGACAAAATGCCTGACAATCTCAACAAACTCCCCACAGTTCCCGGAGGTTTTGCGGGGGTCGCACCCTGGGGGAAGCCGCTGATATATGCATAAGTATTGCCAATTGCTCTTCTTTAGAATCAATACTGCTCTTATGAATGATCATTAAGACTTTGAGTATAAGAACTAATGAAAGAGTTATTTGCCTTTGATGGTTTTTACATGATCAGTTGGAATGAGATTCATTCCAGAACGAAAAAATAATTCAGTAAAACATATACATGAAAAAATTTAAAACGAACTCGTATCGTAATGAAAAGGCAATAACGAACTTTTAAGTGTAGTGCTCGTGCACTATTCATTCAGAAGTCTAAGAGTTTGATCGTTCTCAATGAGACAAAGGCGATCCAACACGCAAATCAATCTTCGTAAGGCTGATCAAACTACAGAAAATAATAAAAGGGATTTAGAAATAATCCTTTCTAAATATCTTAATGGAAAATTGCTAAGAGATATTTCACTTCGATTCATTGTAACATAAAAAATCTTCTTCATGCTTTTATTTTAAGAACATGCTTATAAATGCATGATTATTCGAGATAAAGTTCTCCACTTAGTCTAGTCAATGATATTACTAAAAGTTTTTCTGTTCAACAAAAATACATAATGAAAAAATCATGTAGTTTAAGGAAACTCCATTAAAAGCTTTTCTGATAATAAAATCTTTTATTTCATCTGGTAGAGAGAATTTGGAAATTATAATATAATGATCGACATGCATGCGATACGTTGTGAGTGTATGGCAGTTACAGACGTGTGAAGAACTAGGTAGATTGATTTGATGACTTATTTCCATCTCTGTATGTTCTCGGCACCAGACGACTTGCGTTTTACAAAAATACAGAAGCATAAAAACTGATACCTTGGTTTATTTTTCAAGTGCTCGACGTACAGGTAAGTATCAAAAGTTCCGTAGTTCGGGTGGCCTAAAGTTACGAAATTTCACCACATTACATTATCTTGGAAAAACAATTGTTTCACCGTTACACAAAATGATTTTTAACCTAAAATTAAAGTGCTAGGAAACCAAAATAAATAAAGATTGTATGTAGTCCGTCGCATCTTTTGTAGAAAACAGGTTCTGATTTAGTTAGATCAGTATAGGCGATCAACCTCGTACCCAGGGTCATTTCATTGACGTATATAGTGACATGAAATCACCTCTACGTCAGTGAAATGACCCTGGGTACGAGGTTGTATAGGCGATTTGCCAAACAATGGTTATGACGTCATTTTAAAATTTTTTTATTGTCTTAGAGACAGCATCAAAAATTGTAACGCACTCGTTAAACAAATTCAGTCAAAATAAACCAATACCTTCAATGTTATTCTTAACCACTACATCACTTCCGTAACAGCTTTAAACTTCCATAAAGCTTTAAACTAACTTGAGCCTGCGATCGGTGACAGGTGTTTTCCAGTCAAAATATTTTTCAAGTGAGTCGACAATAAAACTAGTCCGACCGCGAAATTGGGACATCAGAGTAAAACCATGCACAGATCTTGTAAACTGACAGGTATTTAAGAATTCTTTACAATTTTCTATCTATTTACCATAAATAAAACACCGGGTTTAAAATCTAGGTGGTGGGGAAATTTGTACTTAAAACAACCTTGAACTAATGATTTATTGTAATTTGAAATTTAACAAGCGGATAATCGTGCGTAAAAAATGAAGGAAAAATTAAAAAGGCTGGTCTGTTGGAAAAAGTTAACAAATAAAATTGAAAACTCGGTATCGGAAAAAACTTTGAAAATTGACTAATTTTAAGGCCAACATAATTTCTCTTAAATACTTTCATTTGAGTCTACCGCGCGCTACCCGGTTTGGTCAGAAAGGCAAAAGGTGACAATATTTGTCTACATCGTGTGAAATCTTAGTATAAAAACTATGCTTCACTTTCAAACTTGAGCTTCAATATCGGGTCGATTGCTGAAGAAAGAAATATAAAGAAATCCCAAACAATTTTCCCATTGTACATTGGCAAGTTTGTGTTTACGATGGTAGTTATACGATCAACTAAATATTTATTTTCTGCATTAATTTACAAACTGAAATTCAGGAACTCATTTTAGAATTAACCCTTTATAGATTTAAAGATATGAAATGCAAAAGAAGATAATTAGAAAAGGCAGATTCATGCGGTGACATTTTGCTCACCTTCTTTATCTTCAAATCCGATCTACCGCGCGCTACTCGGTTTGGTCAGCAAGGCAAATGGTGACAAACAACATTTGCCTACATCATGTGAAATCTAGATGCTTTACAAAAAAGTGTCTTAATTATAAAACATGTTGTTTTATAATTCATTGTAAGTGGTTCATAGGATGCGCGCATCATTATAAAAAACTTATACTATTTTAAACTTTGTTGAATTGATATATTCGAATCATTTATCATATTACTTTTTTCAAAAAAGGAGTTTTTTTATTTTTTCATTTAAATATTGAGTCTTGTTTGATCGCAACCATTATATTAAATATTCTGTCTTGTCGGCTTTTTCGAAAAGTTTTCTCTAATCAAAACGTATAGCTTTTCACATTCTTTTTTTCACATTAGAGCTATTTTTTACAATTGATAATTATTTGTTTTTTTTATGTAAACTGCTAACCGCTGTGTTAAAAAGACTCATTTTATCAAGCATTTGCATAACTTATCGGACTGGAATTGCCTTGACGATTATAGTTATAGACAAATATTTGCTGATGTTATTGCTAATAGCTCCTTTGTTATATATGTTAAATCAATAAATGAAATTCAATATTGCATTGGCAATGCAACGATGTGAATGATATTTCTCCGTAAATTATCGGTTGTCTAAAATCTGCAAAACTACTTCTAAAAATGTTTATCAATCAACGCGAAATATTTTTAAAGGAATCTCTGTTTTACCAATTCCAATTTTATTACATTTGTGTTTCTGTGGTGCAGGACCTCCATAACTCTTCGTCCAATATCGTCTCTACGCGCTGCCAATTTTTGCAGCGTGGGCAGCTCTCGTGTTTATTGGCTGCGGTTGTGATGTGTTCCTTGATCAACCAATAAGATGGCGAAGATACCATTTCAATGTTGGCAGAATTTTTTGTTGGCCCTTACTTTAACAAATTTTTGAAAAGCAAAACTATTTTCTCTTTCGTATTCTTTTTTTACATGGCAACTTCCCAGGTTGATATTAAAATACTGTAAATATTTTGGACAATGATTCTGCGCTTTGACGCAAATTAATACTCGAGCCACAAACAATGCGCCTTCCAAAATCTATGAAATAGTGTTAATTCCGAGTGTTCTGTTGTATTTGTGCGACACGTAAAGCATCAACATTCCACCGCATTCCTCCCTCTGTTTGTAATAATATTTTGTTTGTGAACGCAGCTAGGACCTTTAAAAGTTTCCTTTTTGGATCTTTTTGTCAATATATGACACCTGAGGTCTCCATTTCTCTCCGTTTATATCGTAGTGTGCCGGTCTGTTTTCATAAGGTGCCGGTCCGAGAGGGACTGGGACTCTCTCTTGGTCTGAATTGTACAGTCTCGTAAGTGTTTGATAATTAAAGCAACTAGATTGAAAATTATTCACGAGGACTCTGACCATTTATACGACTTTGTCCTGTGATATTTTACTAGAGATTTACTGGTTGTCTACATGTATTCTTACGTCATCAAGAGAACTAGTCCCAGTAAAATTGTCTATCCTGATGCATCCCACGGCGATAATACTAGTGACATCTGGTCTAAGACATCAGGGCACATAAATTACCTAGAAATATTGGCTTTTAAGCTTTCTTTGTCTCCCCCTGGGTGCCAAGGGCGACATCCATGTGTATCTTACACTAACTCGATGAAAGTTTGTAGATCCCAGTAGAATGTAATATTTTTTGAGCAGGGCCAAACAGCGTTTTTCTTAGTCGGGGGCGCCTTCGCACGAAAAGAATGATTGTCTGGGGACGAGATTGGCGTATTAAGAAAAGCGAGACATTTGGACTTGACATTTGTTTTTACCTAGACCTCCTGTGGTACGAACTGATCGTTTGGCAACACGTAGTACTGGCTAATATTTGTTCCACAATCTGTTGCGTGAATCAAGTCGAGCTCTAGTAATTCTCGCAATGTTTTCTTTAACCACAGCAACTTTCGACAATGAATAGATTTTTTAAACGACAGAACGTCTGATGCTCCAATAATATTATTGTTAATGTCAATAGCATTCGTAATATTAATGATTTGAATGATAAACATATATAATATTCACTCATGATCAAAATACTGGGTAATATTCCTGCCAAGAGGAACACATTAAGATTTAACACACCTCACCGTTCTATTGTTACCATTAATATTATTTCAAATAAAAGTAATATACCCGAATTCGGTCATAACTTTTTACGAAAAAGTACGGTATTCTTTCAAAATCACTATATGTTTCCAATTAAAATGATTTTACGATAAAAAAAAGATTTCCAGAACCTTAAGCATATATATATATATATGTGTGTGTGTTCTAAATTTTTTGGCTTTCAAATCTAAACATCACAGCGGAAAAAGAGTTCAATGTAGTAATGATGTTATTATTTGTATCAGCTAATTTCACTGGCTACAGACTAATAATATTTGAATAAATTTTCCTGCTCAATTTGAATCACACAACGAATCGTTTGCACCTGTCATGTAATATAGGTCCAACGACTTCGACATTCACAAAAATGGTAAGATTCTTAGAAATCTTTTCTATTATTAGACTTTTTATGCGTGAATTGAAATCTTCAGTCACCAAAGCTTGTGGAATTACATTATCTTTGAATCTTACATGTTTTAATTATTGGATGTAAGTTATACCTTGGGGCAGAGTCGCATTTTTGTTACGCTGAATATTACGGAGCGGGTTAATAGATTACTTGCGAATGCTAACTTTAAAAATGATACATTTGCTGTTTAATATCAGGTTTCACCTCTTTGGAAAGATTTGTGTGCTTTGGAAAATGTTCGTGCCGATTACTTAGTTTATTAATGTTGAGGTTTTAAGTTTTAACAAATTATTTTAGTTTGTCTTATAGTTACATTGTTTCATTAGTAAAAAAGTATCGCTTGCAGTTGACGATTTAAAGTCTCAACGTATATCTACAGCTTTTGATGTCTAGTATAAAAATACGTTAAAACGGTAGGAAAAATTGAAAATAAAAGAAACTCGAGTGAGTTAACACTCTCAAGTTCAGAGGATCTTCGACACGGAATTAATTGCTTATAGCACATGTGAAAAGTTGCATTATATTATAGTTTGTTTGTATTATGTGCGAGGAAATCTTGCTTTATTTCTTGAAAATGATCAGATTCAAGTAACTATAGTATATACGAAACTTCGAAAAACAGAATTCAATTGATTATTTCTAAGAGTTTATTCATTTAGGCCTTAGTTTATGATCTGCGGGCTCGACTGTTTCCGAAATTGAACAAAAACAAACTCGAACGGAAACATTTTGATAACATAAAATATTGTCAAAGTTATTTTAAATGGTTGTTAATTTCAAAACGTCTTTCATGTAGTTAGTGAATGGGAAAATAAAGAAAAGTAATTCTATTTTCAATGTACAAAAAAGAATGCTAGTCCTACGGTGTATTCTGTTCGATCGACTTTAATAATCGTTTATTCTGTAAAAGTTGATAAGTGCTGAAAATTTAATAACACAAAAAAGATTAGGGAGAAACCTAATACGGATCCTTTCAACTAGCAAGATTAGTTTATCATTTTAATGTTTATGCTCGCTTGAACAATAAAATATATTTCTTGTTTCGCGATTGGCTCAGAATTTACAAAATTTTAGAGATAGCTTGATAGCCATTGAGACAATCTCAGCAGCGCAGGTGTTTTGTTTTTTTTTAAAAAAAGTTGTTTTTAAATCATTTTGAAGTCATTTTAAAAAACTGAAATGAAATTAAGATCTGTTTCGCTAAACTATTTCTGACGCTCATGCAGTTCGTTCAGCCTTGCACAAGAATTTGTCTCAATTATGCCAAACGCCTACGAAATTTTGTTTATAAATAATCAAACATTTAGTTCCTTCAGAAAATAATGAAAAAACTGAAGAAACATATTCTTTAAACTGCGTGTGTCTGCTGATATATTGCTTTTTGCGAAACTCGGTGACACATGGTACCGGTGCTTCTTCGAGTTAAACTTTCGCCGTCGTTATCATTTCATTGAGCTCACTGGCAAGGTGAGTGAAACTGCAGATGGTGTGACTAAAACAAACATATATATAACAATCGTTCCGCACATAGATTATTTTCCATCTTCTAAATACAGCTGGGTAGTTTAATGGTGGATTCATTCATAAAACTTAGTCTTAATCTTGAAATGTTTGACTTCTGAGTTAAATAGCTGAACGAATTCAAGAAAACAAAAACATTTGTTTATAAATCTTCGACTTAAATTGTTGTTTTTGTGGTATCTCAACGTTGAAGTATTACAGAGCAATCAGTTAACTTTAGACGAATCATGTTATCTTTTTAGAGAAAATCAAATTACTTAAACATCCGGGTTTATTTTTGTCATCTATACAGTATAAATATTTTGGCCTTTCTGAAAAGAAGTTTTATGTTTTTAAAATCGTTTAAAAATGTAATCGCGACTATATATATAGTATATGAATCTCAAAGTCTTCCTATAAAAGCATGAAAGTTATTTTTAATAAGATTTTTGAGATTGAAAAAAGTGAAAATATTAGTTGAATTGTAGTTTACGTTCGCTAATTGCACAGTAATGACAGAAGTACCGATTTCTTTTTATTATTAATATCAAATCTGTTTTCCTAGATGATACACATATTCATGTAATATTAGCAGTTCCTTGAACTGTTTCAACTTTCCACATGTATGTTTTGACAATATTTTATAAAGTATTTACACTAGTTTTCCTTGTAATTATAAGATAAGATGCATAAACAAAGAAAACTGAGTTTCAAACAACTCACAGAAATCACAGGAGGCCAAAGCTTACGTTTCGAGGCGATTTACTATAGAATCGCATAGCTAACGGTGAAGTCGCGCTCTGATTGGCTGTTGAAGAGAGGGTGTTTAGCGTGGATCGCAATATGGGCATGAAGCGAAATTGCTGACGTGATTCGCAAGCAAAAATTGTTGCTATCGTGAAAACAAAATGCAACTTTTGTTACGAAAATATCACCTTTGAAATGAACAAATTTATTGAAAGAATGTCTGCTAAATTTTGAACTAAAATTTGAATTTTTAGAAAATTTGAGTAATCCACTCATACTCACACGGTTAAATCTGTCAGCCTCATGAACAACGAGTTGAAATTGTACATACGTAGTTTATTCATTATGCGACTTCACCGTTAACTCTGCGTTTCAAGAAAAAATCACTTGAATCGGTTTTTCAGTTGAATCGGTATTGGTTTTTCGCGTGAAATTTACCTTGGAATAAACTCGTCAGGCAGTGAATTTTTCTATAATATGGGACGTGCCGCGCTATATGGTATCGGGTTTTCGAGCTCTAGAAAGGTTATCAGATTCGCCTGAGGTCTGCGATAGAGTATCTCCTTTGGGGGAAGATTTGTACCAAGAGGTGTCGTTAGAAACAACAATATGTTGTTACTCTTTGTTTCCACTTCTGTGTAGGAAATGATTTTTAAAGAGTTTTAAGCAGTTTTTAAGTGATTTTAAAACGATTTCGATTTCGAAGGGGTCTTCGTTTTGCTTTTGGGGAAGGTTGTGTACAACGAAGACCCTGACTAAAATCAATAAATAACGCAAATCTTGATCTTCACTCAAGAATCATGTTTGAGCCTATTTCAAGTGATTTCAATACGATTTTAAAAGTTGCTTTGTTTTCAGGTCTTCGGTCTTAGTCGTTTTGTACCCACTGAATAAATTTTCAAAGTTGTCTTATAAACTAAATACGATAAGTCATAGCTGTGCTTAACAAAATTCCAGCAAACGTAAAACCACTAATAAACGTTCAATGAAATTCAACTGTGACATGTGTTTAGCATTGCAGATCGTATACATATCTATATTATTAAAGAACATCATTAAGACCTGTTGAGGCTAAAATTCTAAAAATTTATGTTTGAGAACTACTGGATGAAAAATTGGAATTGCTCAACGTGCAAAATGTATGACACATTTTGAGCACTTTATTTTAAAATTCAGAATTAGACATCCTTATATGCTGATACACAAAAGTGGTTCTTATTACTAACTAGAGATCACCTCATTATCTTGCTTTTCAATTACATAAAAACAACAAAGTTTACACTTACCTGCCGGACGCACGTTTTGGCGGGAAAAAATGCGTGCGTATGCACATGCGCAGTGCCTCGCATTTCATTTTATTTTTTCGTTCATTTGTCAACTACCTCCACTAACAAACTCAGGGTAAAGTATGACGTTTTTCTTTTTAAAACTTAGGCTGGTGTTACTCCAAGATGAAAGGGAATTAATAAAGAAAACCATCCATTAAAGAAATTCCCTAAGAAAATGAACTGAAAAATCGAAAAGTCACCAACAAGATCAACTTGGTAAGTTTTGCTTCTTAAAATGTTTGCTTTTAAACTCTAAGATTGATCAGTTATTTTTTGTGAAAGATAAACTCAGAAATTTGCTAGACAAGTTTGTTATTTCGAGTCCAGACGGCAACCAGTCGGCTATTGCGACAGGGTCTTTCCAAAACCACAGGTGAAATTGCGATAGAAACCAATGTCTTTGCAATTGACAACTTTTAACAGCTGTCTCCGACAACTGTACTGACAGAGTTTAAAATTGCATGTGATCTAATATAAAGCGAATTTTTAAGCCAAGATTTGACATCTATTGTTTCTTTTCAAACCAAATGCAAGCCGCTGGTTTATGGTAGCTGCAATAATATTTAAAACTTAAGGCAAAATGAATCTCTATCAGGTGGTTTTACACTGATTTTGATATCGGCTAGCAGCCGCGCGTCAAGAAAGTTTTGGGGCATTTCTTTTTGGAAATCAATACCGAGTACATCATATATTTCATGCAGTAAGTTTCTTTGCTTTTAGCTTTTTGGCTGTTTCAGCTTCCATTTGTTTATAATCTATTCTGATTTCTGTGAGCGCTGTGAAATAATGAAAAATACGACAACAAAAACATAACTGAGGGCAGTGAGGCATTGAAAAGCAGTTTTGATCGTCTGATCAAGGACTTTCACACAAATACGTGTATCATTTGTGGCTAGCAATTGCTTGTTCTTAAGGCCCTGTTCACACCGGATAGCTATCGTACCGTCTCAAAAATCATATCGGATAGGCCGAGCGTTTACATTGGGAGTGTACCCGAAACGGAACGCTTTCAAAAGTGATACGTGGCTTACCGGATAGGTTTTGCGCCGTGGTAGCTTTGTAGTGTAAACACATATCGTATCGTTCCGGAAAGGAATCATTCTCGTCCCCAGAATCCAACCCATGTTTTGTCGTGCGAAGGCTCCGCCGGCTAAGAAAAACGTTGGGTTCTGGGGACGAGAATGGAAAGGAATGGCCTCAAAAACCAACCGAGGACCGGAAACTAATCGCTCCAGGTCCCAAAAACCGATCGTATTGTCTCGGTCGTGATCCGGCTCACTGGTTTGCCGTGTAAACAAAATGGAGTTGCAACGGGAAACTGTTGCTATTTCTGTTGCTTTGCAGTTGTTTTCAGCTGCAGTTCTTGCACAGAATTTGTCTTGCACTTTACTTGCACTGCGACAGGCAAGACGACGGTGGAAAAGAAATCAGTTGCTGCCCATTTTACTGTCTACTCAGAAAATGTTTTGTCTTGAATCGCAATCGTTCCGTATCATCCTGGCGCAGTGTGAACAGGGTTGTACGAGTTGTGCCGCTCCGTGTTCACACCGGAACAAAACAGCTATCGTACCGTCGCGAAAACCTATCCGATATAGTGTGAACGTAGCCTAACTGATTGTTTCTAATTTTCGGCTAACTTATGATAAGTCTTTGAATAAGTAAAATAAGAATAATAAGTACTTTTATGAATTAACAAAAAACATATTTCCAGGTATATCGATTTTTTTATCTACAAAGTGTATGAAGACGTTTGTTTCATGGGTTTGAATAT
>JAOTRI020141799.1:0-10707 GCA_028564885.2 Zoanthus sanctaehelenae
TGATCCCAAGTGGAACTGGAAACAATGCTTATGCAAATCTTTGGGTAGACAAGCAAAAAGTATTATGGTATTTTTTGAAGTGGCCAATATACTTTAGATGGTTTCACCTCAAGTACACGGGTACGTTTATCAAAACAAACAGGTTCCGGTACCCAGGTCCTGGATACTAATGAGAGCCCTGAGTAGCCCTAAAATCTTCAAAAAATAATTGCAAGTAATGGAATGAACTTTACTAGGTATAGAGTCGTAACTGCTAACAAACTTGAAAGACCTTATTGCAGCACAGCTTCAATTTGGTGGCCATCAATAGGCCAAACCTGAGTCCATCATAATCATAATTTCTAAAAAATAAGTATAATATGTTTCTGTACCAGTGTACTCTGGAAAGCACATTGTGAGTGGTGACTTTTCAATTTTCTCAGCAAAAAGGTCCTTCTTGTTCAAAAATAAGATGATAGAAGTATCTGTGAACCACTTATTGTTGCAAATGGAATCAAATAACTTCATGCTTTCCATCATTCGATTCTAAAAAAAAAGAAAGAAATGATAAATAATATGCAGGGGTTATGTAAACGATTTTGTTTTTGTTTTGGGTCAATTTTTATTGAAAGTGTTACTTGCCAGTTTTATGTATTCGAAAAGTGTTCCTCATAAACTGCGTTGAAATCTAATGAAATGATTTGATTTAATTAACGAGGTTTTGATAAGATGATATCAATACTTTTAAAAATTGACAAATAATCTTGCTTCAATCTATTTCTAATTTTGCTATCCATATCATACAATATCATGAAATGATAGGAGACAATAACTATGTCATAACATAATCACGAATCACAAACCTGAAACAACATTTTTTGAAATTTAGTAGAGGGCATTTAACATATTTTGGATTTTATATAGATCAGAACATAACACGACATCCCCTTTAAAATAACAACCAAAAACCATCAGTATGTAAAAAACGACTATTAACTTCTGTTGTGTAGTTTGAAAAAAAAAACTTTAAGATTACCATTTCCTCATCTTCTGCAAGAACCAAATCATAGGCACTGAGAGCAACACAAAAGATGATCGCCGTAACTCCTTCAAAGCAATGAATCCACTTTTTTCTTTCTGATCTCTGGCCACCAACATCAAACATTCTAAATAAATAAATGCATTATTAACACTTATTCACAAGACTGCAATACATTTTGAAAAGATAGTTAAAAAAAGAGTATGGCTTGGTAAACTAGATAAACTTAACTGAAAAAATTGGTACTATTCTTCAAATGGGAATCAAACCCACTTCTTTCTGTATTCTAGTTAGCAGTGTTAACCGCTACACCATTAGGGAGAACTGCCCTGGTAACATAGCAGTCATGTGAGGATTCTGAGGTCCAATTTCATTCATTTGAGAGAGATGTAATTATATAAATAATTTATTCATCCACTTTACTCCACTGAACAACAACTATTAACACGGGCTAAGGTATAAAGAATGCCAAATTCCTTTTATTTGCTGAAACAGTTTCAAATGTTACACTCAAATGTAAGAAGGTATGTGGATTTCCTGATAACAAGGTTTTAATAACAAAACTTTATCAGGAGTTTTATATCTTTTTCGTGATTTTTAAGTTTTTTAAATTACCAATCTAATTTTTTGAAATGGCTATTGCTCAAAATCAATCAATAAATAATCAACGAAAAAGAATAGTAGATATCTTTCCGTCTAAGGCAAAAACTTTGCTTTCATGAGCAATCTATAATGTATCTTTTATAGATAATTACAACTTTTTAGAGACATAAAATACTCACTTGAAATGCAAATCTTTGAAGGTAAAATGTGTTTCAACAATACCAGTGGTCTTTACCCGTGTTCTCAAAACATCTTGCTCTGTTGGAACATAGTCAGAACTTCCTAACCTGTCCAGTGCATTTAAGTAGCTGGAAGGAATTTTAAATGTTTAGCTTTCATGGACATACTTCTAAATTAAGAGAAATTTACACCATTCATTAAAATATGCATGGACCTCATGCTTTATAATCATTTACATCTTTACTTGCTGTACAACAAGAATACTTTATTTCAGGTCATGTTGTCCATTCTTCCTTGCCAGAGGCTAATGTTTATTTGATAAGTAACACAAAAAATAACCCACTACTAACATTTTTATTACTGTATTTTGAATGTGAACCACACAGGACCAGAGTGAACAGGGAGTGGTAAAAAGGCTTGCTTTATTAAAAAAAATACTATTTTTTTCAATCAAAAAGCTCTGGCCAGATCAAGAGCTTTGCTGCTCTGCCTCTTTTAACTTTCTCCATAAAGTATTGCTTCTTACCATAGACTATCTTTCTGGTTAAAATTTATGTATGAATAATGAAATAAAAATAAATATATAAACTGAACTGAATGAGTAATCAGGAAAATTACTGATCATTACAAAATTCAATAGGGCCTCTTCCTGTGGCTTGCTCAATATTCAAAGATATAAAGCAAGGCAACTTACTAGGCTGCAGAGTCATTTAATTGGTACTCTCTTGATCTTGAGAAGCATGCCTGAACTCCTGAATCTGACCATAATCTTTTCATAATTGACACCAATTCAGTAGTGAACCTCACATCTTCCATGCTTCCCGCAAGAGCAAAAAGTTCTCTTGCATCATCCTGAAAAGGAAGTACAATTATCAATGTTTGAACAATTTTTCTTAGACTTTCAGTGGTGAACATAATTTTCAACAAACAAACACACAGTTGTAACCTAATGTGGAAATAGATTTGGTAAATTTAGGTTTTATTAAAATCAACATCATTGATTGCACATAAGAATTGAGAAGAGGTGAATTTTAATTATATTTATTTAGACTGATTGTTTACAAAAAATAACTTTAAGGGTTTGCTGCTCATGAAAAAAAGAGCTGTAGAATAGGAAAAACTCCCAGAGTTGGCAACCCAGCCAAAATGTTTGTGGGGGCATATCTCTGTTGCAAATGTAGCTATGGGTCTGAAACTTGTCGTGAATTTTTGCAAGATTAGAAACTCCATTTCCTCTCAAAAGGATCACTATGCTGTTAGGATTTTGGCAAAAGGAAAAATTAAAATCTGTAAATTTATGCAAATTAGCACACCCCTCTCCACTACCCCTATCCTCTCATCTGGAGTGTAGGTTGAAGAGACCAGTCTCCACAGAGTTCCCACGCACAGTAGCATCTCCTACAGGGAGCTCAGCTCATATTTACAACATTTCATCACTTTGTATGCAAGTTGAGCACCGTTATTTCTAATGTGGGATCTGCATTTGTGCTGACATCAGCATTATTAGAATTTCGAGAAATCATTCTCGGATTGAGCTGAAGCCATTTAGAATGAAACAAAACAATTATTTAAATAGAGTTCTGATTGAAATTTGGCTTGTTATTTAGATCTTATTGTAATTGAATTATGGTATTTTGAGTTCACATTAAGGCCACTGTCTACCCTACAATACATGTTTTACTTTTTCTAGTGATACTTTGAAAATATCTCCATCATTATTTTGAAATGCGATTAAACAATCACTTCACAGGCTGAATAATAGGGAAGATTTTCAGAAAAGATTTGAGGGAGAAGATAGGTTTTGTAAATGTAGTTTCTAAAGAGAATTTAGAGTTTGGGGAAATTTTAGTGAAGTTTGAATTAATTGTGGAGTTAATATTTGATAGAAAACTGAAAAACCGTATTCTAGCGAAAGTTGTACTCTCACATGGCCTGCAGGGACAGTTTGGTGGCCATTGCCGAATTTCTTGAAACTATTCTTACGTCAAATCTATGAATCACTCAAGGTTCTAACTTGGGGAGTTTTTCGCCAATTAACCTGAAATTTGACAGTTTTACAGCTAAATAACTGAAGTTCAAAAGTTTAAAATTTAAAAAACTTTTTAAGTTATTGCAATAAAACTCTGCTGCTTTTGTTTTTGAAAGTGCTAATTCTGGTTTTTGGTTGTAAAATAAAAACAAAGCGGTCTTTCAAAAAATGCCGACACATTTTTGGACTTCAATTAGTGTCAAATAAGAAAATATAATAAGTGGTGCCATCTAATGCAGCATGTCGGACTTGGAACTCCTGAAAGACAACACAAAGGTTGGAAAACAAGGCTTTCATTCTTTTTATTTATTTAGAATTACTAATTAATAAAAATTAAACAGTGATTTACAGAATTTAATAAGCTTAAATTCAGTGATAAATAGGTTTATAGGGTTATGTTGTAAATTAACAGCGATATACTCTATTAACCAAAAACACCACTTAACTGAACACTAACCTTAATTTAAGGTACAAAAAAACCCACACACGGATATGCAGGCAAAAAAGAATTATTCCAATCAGAATGCAGAAATCGTACTTGTTACATCAAGGCTTCCATGTGGCTTGTGAGTGACAAGCCTTACAGACTACAGTTTAGAGTTTTGTTTTACAACATTTAGGAACCTCGTAAGGTTACAAGGAGTAAAGATAATAGGATTCAAGGTTCCCAACAAGGATCTTACCCCTGGGCCTACGGTTTAACATTCTTTTCTGAGAAGACATGAAAGTCAAACCATTTGCAGATGATAGAGCAAAGGCAGCACTTTCTCCTCAATTAATTTTTTACAACCCTGAGTGGTGGTCCGGCGGGGAATCGAACCCTAGCCTCCTGCACAGCAAACTGGCACCTTACCAGCTGAGGTAGCCAGTAAAGAAGGTGAAAAATCAAAGTTTAAAAGTTTGTTAAACTTGTGTAAAACTGTGTGCACTTCAATAGAGTTCTCTAATGGGTTGACAATTCAATTGTTCAAAAACTGAAACAGAATGTTTTCCATTCAATACTTTGTTAATTTATTCCAATACGTTATGTATATTTAAGATATAAATTCTGAGCAGTTCTCTGTGCCAAAATAATTTTATAGACTACTACAATTTCTCAGATTGTACGTACCGCTCTATCAGGGTGGTTGAATTCAATCTTTAAAGTGCCAAGAGCTCTTATAATAGCAATCATTGACTGTATCGTGTTACTATATACAACTTGTTTGTACTGGAGACATTCCTCTGGTGAATAGCCACTTTCATGGATAATTCTTGAAAGACAAAAATGAAAGATATGTCGGACAGATACGTACCATGGTTTAAACAAAATCCATTCATTACTGGAAATATCTTATAACAATAATCTACCATCCTCTAAATTAGAGGACTCACATAGCTTTGCAAAATAAAAATGTGCTTAAATATTCATTTAATATTAGTAAAATATTTTTCAGTTTTTTTTTCAAAATAGTTAAAATCAAGGTAAAATGAATAAAATGGTTTTCGGACCAAACATTGTTCACCTTCAGTGCAGAACTGTCTAAAAGTCACTTTGAGCAGGTTTATTACGTTATCCTGATACCCTTGGAGAATTCCAGACAATAAGCAGCAATGTACAACTCTTTGGAGGTTATTCACTTTATCCTATTATGTACTATTATTAGTGCCTGCTATTCAAATGCATGGGAAGGGTTCTCTTTCACGTGCCAAGCTGGGTCTGATTGTTTATTTGGTTCTGAATGTTCATCAATTCTGACTTCAAAATTCCAACAAGTTTTGTAAATGTAACTCTTTCCACAGCTGCATGTTCCTTGGTACGTGACACTTGATAAAAGATGGCTATTTTTGTCTTTCAGGTTAAATATGGACTTGATCTTTCTAGTTTGCCAAATAATGTAGAAGTTAGATTTCCACTGTATAAACATATTTAGTTTCTTGATAAATTTGTGGCTCTTAATCTTGTTTTGTTGGCAGAATGGCAATTTAATTCTATTTTCCTGATGCTTGTCAAGCCAATGTGTTGGAATGATGGTTTTATCACTGGTTAGGTCCTCAAAATTATCAATTTGCCGGATATTTGCATTTGGCAAATGACTGTTTGTGTTTGAAATGTTTGGAAAACCATTTTATTACTTTTACCTGCATTTTGACTATTTCAAATCGAATCATGACAAACATGACATTTTTATTCATGTGATTTCAATTAAAAAAGGTTTAAATTAAAAACTACAACCATTACTGAATGACTTACTTAGCACAACTTTTAAAAACTGCATTACATAATTTTTATTTCCTGTAATAAGGCAAATGTTATAAACCTTTCGGTGACATTGATAAACCAGTTCTTTATAGCTATAAATCCCAACACAATGAAAACCAAATCTACTATGTCATTGCAGAGGTCAGAGACTGGAATTGGAATTGTAATTTCTGAATTACAAAGTTCTACAACTACATCTTGGTCTGATCCTTGGCTTTGATCATATTTTTATCTTCATTTTAAGGAAAGGCCACCTAGCTTTCCATCCTTACAAGGTCAGTAAACAAATACTATCACACGTACCTGCTGAAAGCTCACCGGTACAAAAACTGAAGACAAAAGCAAGACTACTTTCAAGACAATGCCATTAGACGGCAGAAAAATGCTACACATATAAAAAATTGTTCCTCTCCCCTTAAAATATTTATCATTCAGTCGTTTAGAATAAAGTTACTAATAAGATAAATTCAAAACTGTGATGGTTGATCAACAGTAATATAAATCATCTGTTTGTGCACAAAAATATCAAAGATTGAAATAGAAATTACTTCCAGCACAAAAGGCTAAACATGCTTTCAACTCACTTCATCTGTTTCACAATTGTGCTTTTTCCTGACTCACCAGCACCTAAAACAACAGCATAAATCCAACTTATTAATTATTAATTTTATTATATTATCTTCCTAAAGATGATTCCATATAGTCTGAAATCACCTAACTTTTGAACCTGTTGACAAGGCCTTATTAAATGACAATTCATCAGTTTCTTTGTCTTTATGTCTTCTGTTTTGACTAATTCTGAAGTTTCTAGTTTTTAAGAAAATTAATAGTAAATTGATTTCCACAACTGAACCTTTTCAGACCAAGTCAGTGATCAACACCCCACTTCTCCTTACATAACTTATGTACAAAGTAAAAAAATTTGGTTATAAGAAAATGCATGTTGATCAAAGAAAGCAAACTAAAGAAGATTAAAAGTAATATTCTTTCGAACTAGTTGAATGAAAAGTGGTCGCTCAAGTTGGGAGAATTTAACATTTCTGCTGGGAGTGAAAGAGTTAATGCATATAAATTCCTGACATCTTGAACCAGTGGCAGAACTGTATATTTACCAGTTGGTGGTAAGGTGCCAGTCCGCTGAGTGGAAGGTCTCAGGTTTGATTCCCAGCTGGACCACAACTTAGGGTCTTAAAATCTGTTCCCTACACCAAAAATCAACAACTCCAAAAAATACCCAAGCAGAATGGAGTTTAAAAATGTCTAAGTTTTAGTTCAAAACAGAATAAACATAATCAAAAGTAGACAAGGAGTTGAGCTTTCAACAAGGAGAAAATCAATCCAATGATGATTTACCAAGCTTACCATAGAAACTTAAGATCTAAATCAAAAAGGAAAATACAACAAACCCACTTCTCAAAAACCATCAAACAATATTTTAAACACTTTCAGCATAAATTTATTTAAAGGTTTCTTTAAGGTACAACATGTTTACCAGTGAAAAAATAGTTTTAATTCTTTCCAGAATTCCAGAAAAGAAAAATGTTGCCATGTTACAAAAAAACAAGAGACAAAACAAGAAACAAAACCCACTAAAATTGACACCCTAATTTATATTGTTGTAGCACTAAATTAATGAAAAACAAGAGAGCTCCATGGTTCATCTTTGCCCTTCAAGCTTATCATAATATGCCTTTGAATATTCAGCAAATTACAAAGAAATATACAAGTGACTCTGATAAGGACTATATTATCATCTTTACTATGATGTAACTTAAAATACAAGCAAATTAGTTTAACAATCTCTACATAAAGGGAGCATTTGTACCTTAAAATAAAGCATTATGAACTGCATTAGAAGAGGCAGATTGGGGTTTGGCCATGCAGAGAGAGATTTAGTGATGATCAGGTGGCAAAGAAATACAGAGATACATTTGTTGAAGGGCAAAAAAGTAAAGGATAGACCTTAAGAGACTTTGTGACAAGTTGAGGAAAGTGATTTTATATCTTGGAAGATAAATGGTGACCTGGTACAAAAATGGAACAGATGGAAAGGTAGCCATTTCAGAAAACATCTAAAACATGCAAGCATGAAAAATAAAGTTTAAAATGTGAATGATGACAAGTTAAATTACAATTTCATGGAATATGAATCAAAACATTTATCTGTAATCTAACATCCAATGAAACAGCTGTTGTTTGGTTGCCAAACTATAGTTATGTCAGTAAACCAGTATGACAAATACATGATCATATTTAAAGGGATACTCTTAAGCTTGTCACACATTTCTTAAAAAATGTTAATTACAACTTTAATAAAGTATTTTTCTATATTAAACTCTTTTTGAGTTCTTTGTTTTGCCTCAATAACACTAAAATCTTAACCTTCTAGACAGAAAACTCTTTCCCCTTGAAAACCCGGAAGTGACGTACAAATGAGAACTTGTATCAAGTCACCGGCTTGCGAAAATAAGAATTTCACAATACAATTTTGTGGAGAACACTGAGCTGTACATCTATTTGTAATTAAATTGCTGAAAACTTTATTTGTTTCACAAGCACAAGCAATGAAAATATTGTTGTTTTCACTTCAATTACCACATGGAATAACGGGCTTCAAATGCTGATCTTTTTAAGCTTAATTATAACAACAGCCAGTGAAAATTTTGCAGTTTGACTTCAATAGTTGCATTAAGCTTTTCACTTTGCACTAACTTCAGCACTACATTTTAAAACCAATGCCATAAAACAGAGAAGTTACAAACATTTGGATAGTTCTATTGATGCAGTTTAAATTCTATCATTGTTAACTCTGTTTCCTGATTAACTAGACCCTAAACACATGCAATACCATAGTTACCTGTGTATCATGCACACTTTTTCCCCTCAAAATTGTCCTTCAAATTCGTGGTGCGCATTATACATGGAACAGTGACTGGGTATGTTGTTTTTAATGAAATTTCTAAAATGACCTTAAATTTTAGGGTGCGCATTATGCTCGGGTAAATACGGTACTTTAAAATTTTTGCAAAATTCTAAAGAAAAATTAAATTAGATGTTCTTCAGACCTGTCAAAAATTACAACAATATTTGAGTTTAAAAAAGCAAACAAAAGACAAATATTTATTTAACAAAAGGTTTCTAGGCAAAAATCCATGTTAGAAATGGAGGGAAATTTGTCCTTAATTAGGAAAACATCTTTCTGACAAAACCAAATTTAGGGCCCAATAACACCTTAATTTATACATTTTAAAAGTTTTTCAAGAAAACAAGGTTTTTGGTATGAGCAGAATAGCTGTTTACTTTTCAAATGGTTACGAAAAAATTCTTTATTATTTACATCTTTACATTCAAACTCAAATCAAAACAACACATTCATTGTCAAATAGTATCTGTAGTAAGTAGCAATTTATGATAGAAAATTGAATTTATTCTTCAATACAAAACATTGGTAACATATTCATGTTTATAAAATAATTAATCTGTTAATGACAGCTTCAAAAGGGTGTGTATCTTCATATGTGTAGCATAGCACCGCTTGCTTAAAATGATATTATGCAGATTTATATTTTTAAAATGAAAAAATGTTAAAAATAAAAATTTATAAAAATAAAATTTAAATTTGTTTTGACTATAAAATTTATTCTGAATTGTAATCTTGAATAGAACTTTATATGCTTTTTACTGTCAATTTTTCACTGTTCCTTTGCAAATAATTGCAAATAAAACTTCATTTGCTGGTCAATAACAACCACAGGTCTTTGCTAGATTTACATCAATCATAACAAATATTCTGAAGCTATAAAACCGCCCCCAAATTAGAAATCAAATCTCCTTACAAAACCAAGATTTATTATTAACTTATGCATATATTACTATCTGTTTTTGAAATTTATAGCGGAAACATTATATCCACAAAACATTAAACATTAATATATGAATATCTAATAGTAACTGCAATAGTGGCTACAGTATGATTGTTTGCATTGAAGAAAAAGAATTTCCAAAGCTATATAAAAATATACACTGCCATGAAACTTCAATTTCAAAAATCTAGTTTGAGAAAGTCTGAAGGGTGAGCAAGCTCTGAAACTATTTCCCAACAAACAACATTAAATTTTACATGTTTAAGATTGTACAACAACAATAGTTTATTCCACCTTGAATTTGAATATTATTTTTACAAAAAAAAAGAAAATTAAAATGTAACAAGTGCTGGCTATCCAGAATAACCATATGGGACTATATAAGCCAGGCCGGTAAGCACTAACTTACACAGATGCAAAAGTGAAAAAAGAGAAAAAAATAAAATAAATTAAAATAAAATAAGTAGTTTACTTAAATGATGTAAAACTTAATAACTTTTTATGAATCTTTTTCAGAGTCTTGCTTTGAATGATCTAATGGATAAAGATTTTAAACTTGCATCTAATAAATTCCATATTTTTGGACCAGTAAGTTTGATGCTAAAGATGCTATAGTTTGTTCTTGCTTTTGGCAGTGCAAAAGCATGTTTGGAGGAGAGCCTTGTATTATATCTATGTGCTTTGTTGATTAACTGGAATTAGTATCACCCAACTAGTGGACTATTGCAAATCCAGCATTTTGATTGGCTACGCTACTAGTGGTCTATTAGTA
>JAOTRI020141810.1:0-10707 GCA_028564885.2 Zoanthus sanctaehelenae
AACCGGGAAAAGTCATTGAGAGTGCTCTTTTAGTGCCTTATTATATGTAAAACCGGGAAAAGTCATTGAGAGTGCTCTTTTAGTGCCTTATTATATGTAAAACCGGGAAAAGTCATTGAGAGTGCTCCTTTAGTGCCTTATTATATGTAAAACCGGGAAAAGTCATTGAGAATGCTCTTTTAGTGCCTTATTATATGTAAAACTGGGAAAAGTCATTGAGAGTGCTCGTTTTGTACACGTTCAAGATCTTTTTGCAAATATTTAAGCAGTTTATGATGAAAAACCGGTACAGCATACTATAAGATAAATCTAATGCAAGTAGTATATAGGATAACTAAGTGTTTGGAAGGAAGGTTAGCCCTTTTCAATTACACCAAAAAATACAGGCATTTAGAAGCTTTCTTAATACCTTTGCCAATATGATCGCTCCATAATAGGTCGCTTGTTATAATTGTAACTCCAAGAAGTTTTGCATTTTGAACAACTTTTTTGTTGACTGGTAAGTTTCATTGCACACTAGAGCTATCAGCTAAGCTAATGGTCACTTGTGACTATTGGAGTTTCCTAAGAGATGTCATTTCGAGCACATTTGGTCACTTATACCATCAGCATCATGGGTTTTGCTGCATGCAACATTGCACACTACAAAGCTGAAGTTGAATCGCACTTAATTTTTGTAACATTGCACCCAAAAATTATTCTTTTCAAAAGTAATCTTGTTGGATGCCGTTTTGATTGCTGTAATGTTGCATGGGAAAGCACGCCACGCTATCACGAGAAATGTTGCGTAATTTTTTTGCATCGTGTGTCCATCTCCAAAAATTTGTCGCCCACAATGTTGCATGAAGTGTTGCACCGTGTGTCCGAGTCTTTAGCATCATGTCAATTATTTTGGCATTCTCATAGAGAACACATCCTAATTCAGGGGTTTCATTTACAGCTGGGCACTATCAGTATGTAAATTGATCGCCAGACGAGTTTGCTTGACTGTTTAACATCTTAACCAAAATAACAAAATGAAAGTTACTTTCCTATTATTATAAAAAATATATATATGATTATATAGAATTAATGGCAACTCCCCAAAGGGGGCTTTTCAGGGTCACCCTAAAATCTCCCTCTTCATCAGTTAAGAATCCCAACTGGAAGGACGCAAACTGCAGTTGTCTATTTACAAAGTGTGGTAAATTTAACCCTGGGATCACAGAGGACAAATTCATTCAGTGATCTGAGTTAGGGAATCGAACCCGGGTCTTATGCATTCAAATCCCCACGCTGTCTCCTATGTTTTCATAATATCTCTTCTTCCGAAGTGCCTTGCAGACGGATGCCCGCCTGTCAAATCCAGATGCCCTCCTACTCCAAATTTTAATAAAAACCCTGCTAATTTGGTTTCTCAGGCACAAGAAGTGAAGAAGGTGGCAAATAGACCATTTCCCACTTCTCGCGTGTCTAAGCCTTAGAGCAAAACGTTTCATATGAAAATGAGGTCTGCGTTCGGTTCATTTTCAGGCAAATCAAAGTGATTTTCCTAAGAACAGCTTTGCACTTCGACTCGCATTGAAAGAGAGGCACAATGGAAAACACTTTGAGCTACTAGAAATAATAACAGAATTAAGAACAATGAGCTTAGGAAAAGTTTACTGGTTCTTATAAAAAAACATGTGTGTACAATATTCAATTTTACCTGTTTATCTGAGGAAACCGAAAAGTCATAAGTTGACAATTAATTTTTGCCCGTTTCACCCTAATATTACATAAAAATGTGTTTATGGATACCTGAGGTGTGGAGCTCTTCAATTTCAGTTGGAAAGTGTACATACCCCTTTTAAATGAACTCTTTTAAAAAACCTTTAGACGTCTTTAGTTATTGTTTAACTTGTTTCATTAATAGTAAATATTTTCACTGCTTTTGATCTTTATTGAATAACTTACTACAGGTCGCATTGTTATCGCGATTGCTGCATCTCGAAAATGAAAAACGTTAAACAATTGTTTAACCTAAAGTGAATGGCCCACCAACTTGAATTTAACATCAAGCTTTCGTTTCAGTGCTCCGGTTATAACTCAGAAATGAATCCTAAGTTTTTAGATTTAAAAATGCATTAAAAAGTACGAATATCTGCCTCAGGCAATGGCTGTTGCCAACACGAAGTCCTGCATGCCAGGACCTTCATATTATTTCCAGGGAAAAAAAATAGTTTTAAAAATTACTTTAATTAAATATTGAATAGAAGAAGAAAGGAGACAGATTTTTCATTTTTTTTGTAATGTATGCTTCACTTTTAACACTCGTGGATGATAGAATTGGCCCTAAACCTGTGATGTCGGTGTTGCAAGCAAGTGGAGATAAGACAAGCTAATAGTAAGGACCTAGCTCCCAAGTCGTACCTAAGTCACCAGCATGGTTTCCTGGCGTCTCGTACGTGCATTGTCCATATCAGTGTACGTGGGCCTGCAAAATTTGCAAATCCTTCTTACGCTACTGTTAATACACCATCTTAATGTTGTTAAAAATGATATATAATTATTGATTATATTATTATATACCTATAATAACTCTTGTATAGTATGGTATATATAATTTATTAATTATCATAGTATATTAGTTGTTATATTATAGTATATACGATTGATACTTGAAAATCTTATGGTTGTTATATATCGACAGACGATCAAGAAGAGGAAGACGAAAATAATGCTGAAGAAAGTTTATTGGCGATCAGACAGAAAGAATCGGTTAGTTCGATAACTGAAAGGGATGATACAGAGGAGGGCGATAAGCCATCTGCGTTATTGGAGTGTGCGAAGATAGATCCTAAGGGACTGTGTGAAAGTAAAGAAAACACTAGTTCTCGTTTGAATGAGCCACCAATTAGAGAACCAGCTGTGTTTATGGAAGTTCTAAGAGATCCTAAAATCCAAGCTGCACGATTACATCTGCCAATTTTGGCTGAAGAACAAGTTGTAATGGAAGCAATTAGAGAAAACGAAGTAGTGATTATCTGTGGTGAAACAGGAAGCGGAAAGACTACTCAGGTGCCACAATTCCTGTATGAAGGTGGCTACACAAAAAAGGGAATAATTGGAATTACAGAGCCACGTCGAGTGGCAGCTGTCAGTATGTCGCAGAGAGTGGCGCAGGAAATGGCAATGATGACAAGTGTTGTGTCGTATCAAATTCGCTATGAAAGCAATGCTACGGACAACACTGTTATTAAGTTTATGACAGATGGAGTGCTGCTGAAAGAAGTTGAAGCAGATTTTCTTCTTACCAAATATTCGGTTATCGTTATAGATGAAGCACACGAGCGAAGCGTATTCAGTGACATTTTAATAGGGTTACTATCAAGAACTGTACCTCTCCGCAGCAAACAAGGAAATCCGTTGAAATTGGTAATTATGTCTGCTACATTGAGAATTGAAGACTTCACGTTAAATAAACGACTTTTCCCAATTGCTCCACTAGTCACTAAGGTTGAATCTCGTCAGTACTCGGTGACTGTGCACTTCAACAAAAGAACTCCTGACGATTATTTTCTCGAAGCTTATCGCAAGGTGTGCAAGATTCATAGGACCTTACCAGCTGGAGGAATTCTTATCTTTGTCACTGGCCAGGGAGAGGTGCATGGACTCTGTCGCAAATTGAGAAGGACGTTTCCAATGAGAAAACAGAAAGGTGATGACGATTCTGTTGTTGATCTTGAAGATGAAGTAGATCTGAGCAAGTTTCCCGTGACTCCTGTTGTTGATGATCGGGACGTAGAAGACGAAGATCTTGGTGAAGATGGTTTTGACGCAGATGACAGTGCTTTTGATGCTGTGGTTGACAAAAACCTACCCATGTACATTCTACCATTGTACTCGTTATTATCTTCTCAGCAACAGGCTAAGGTTTTTAAGCCTCCACCAAATGGCGCACGTTTCTGTGTTGTGGCAACCAATGTTGCTGAGACATCGCTAACGATTCCAAACATCAAGTACGTAGTTGATACAGGTATGGTGAAGAGGCGAGTCTATGACAAAGTGACTGGTGTTTCCTCTTTTAGGATCACGTGGACTTCTAAGGCTTCGGCCAATCAAAGAGCTGGAAGGGCTGGCCGTGTTGAAGCAGGGCATTGCTACAGGCTCTATTCTTCAGCTGTTTTTAATAATAACTTTGAAGAATATTCCTCACCTGACATTCAACAGCGACCAGTCGATGATTTGATGCTTCAAATGAAAGATATGAACATTGACAACGTCATAAATTTTCCATTTCCAACTCCCCCTGATACCGAAACTCTCAAAAGTGCTGAGCTATTACTTCTTGATCTTGGGGCTTTAGAGGAAAAGAAAACCATTAAAGGAACAGTAGTTTCAACTGTAAGTCCTCTTGGGCGTGCAATGGCCAAATTCCCAGTTGCACCCAGATACGCAAAAATGTTATGTGTTGCACACCAAGGCGATTGCCTTGAGTTTGTTATCGCCCTTGTTTCAGCGCTTACGGTGCGTGAAATATTTGTTAATGATATCAATACAACCGAGGATTCCGCTGATAAAGAAGAAACAAAAACGAGACGCCAGAAAATCACACAACTGAGGAGAAAATGGGCGGGTGAAGGAGAGGGGCAGAAACTCGGAGATCTTATGGTTTATCTTCGTGCGGTAAGTTTTGTTTGTTCTGTTTTAAATCCGTTATCTTGCTATATTGAACAGCTAAATAGATTAATTGGATAAAAAGGATAAAAAAGGCTAAAAGAAAAAGATGGAATATACTAACGGCGTCCGACTTAAGTTCATATAAAGAATTCATTGTCAAGGGGGAATATGAGATATTAGGCGCAGACACACGGTGCAACATTTCATGCATTATTGCGTGCAACACGTTTTTTGTCGGTGGACACACGGTGCAACAAAATCACGCAATATTTCTCGTGATAGTCCGGCGTGCTTACCCAAGCAACATTTCAACAATCAAAACGGGGTTCAAGAAGAGATTTAAAAAAGAAAACTTGCTGCGCGCATTATTGCCCGAGAAGAACGCATGCAACAAAATTCTTCTATGGACATACGGTGCAATAATCCTGTTACGTGAAGTGTTGCATGAAATCTTGTATCGTATGTCTGGGCCTTTAGTTTTTTAAATGTACTTAAGCGGAACGCCGTTAGTATATCCAACTTTTGCTGAAGAAGGCTACAGTTTGCAGCCGAAACGTTCCTTTTTAAGATTTTTAAGCTAGTGTCAACTCTTTTTATCCTTTCATCCAGCTTAGGAAAGGATTTGTATGAGTCATTGGACCATATCTGTGAAGATTTCTCGCCGACAATTTGCACCAACATTCTGATTTTTTGCAAGGATACATTTTTAGTCGTGATCTCTCGGATGATTTTGACAAATCTTTTTTTTCAATTTTTTTTGTGGCGTCACACTTCGCCAGACTATACACTTACGTTACCTGAGACATTAATTCAAGTCTAACATGCGTGCCAATGTTAACTAGAAGTCACTGAGAAAATCCACGGTCTAAGCCCATCTCAGTTATAAAGGGTATTACCCTTGAAATTTACCATAATGTAATGGTCAGCGAGAATGTTAAACGCAATGACAAGCTGTTTTGGACTCATCAGCGTAGCATAATAATCACAGTACACTACGCGTATTTGCCGAAGTTATCTACCCAATACCAAAATATAACGTGATATATTGAACGTCTTTCATTGGTAGCCGAATAGGAACATTCTTAACGATCATTGAACGAATGCTTGAATGCACCTGCCAAACTTGAGACAATCAGAAATCAATTTCAAATTCCCTATTGTGTACACTTGACATCCTCATTCCCCAACCATCCTGATAGCTCTCCACGAGCTAAAAAGGTCAGAACAGGCCTTGAACTGGGTCCGTTAACACAAAAGGCAAATGTTCTTCCATCTTGCCTGGTTGAATATCCAATGGAACACATTCCCTAACCAATCTTTGATTTCTGCTTGTGTTAAGGTGTGTTCACACTAGAGACACAAACGCAAGTGCAGACGCAGACGTAATAAAAACAAGTGTGAATGTCACTTGACGCAGACGCAAGAAAAATGAAAATTTCCTTTTTCTTGCGCACGCCCTGCGCTTGCTCTTGCTTCACAAATTTCCAAGAGTGAATGAGAATGACGTAAACGCAGACACAGACGACTGCGTTGCTTTGCATCATTGCGTCGCCGGTGTGAATGTCCTTGCGCTTGCGTCTGCTTCTGTGCTTCCATTTGAGTATCTAGTGTGAACACGCCCTTAGTGAAAAATTCTTACAGCTGCTCAGTTCGATGTTTTCTAATGCGCAGTTTTATAGATGTATTTGAATGACGATTATTTTTACAAATATGTTACAGAAGACTATAAGGATAAATATAGAATCTAAGAATATATTAAAAGGGGACTGTTTTCAAAAAAAAAAGAAATAAAAAATATATGATAAGTTTTTTTTGTTGGCGTCGCTGTCGCGGTCCTCATTAGTGAAAACATGTCAGCAGATTATCTAACTCGCAAAGAAATAAAGAAAAACAGTTTTCAAATGTCCTGGCACAATTTTCAAACAAGAAATTCCGGTATAAAAGGACTAGCTCAGCTCCCTGTCGGTAAATTTGAATTTAAGATATTGAATATAGTAATGGCGGTCAACCGACGAACATTCATCCGGATTTTGCAAAATCTGTGTAATAGTTAACCTACAATTGTTAAAGAGCTTTTTTTATCATATAGAAATCCTTTTGATTGCATTTTTTTAAATTAGTTGAAAAGCCAAGTTGTTTTTACTTAAATATCTATATATTTGGCTGCTCTGCTCGAAATGTTGGAAACACAACAGCAACCACAACTCCCGTATCGACTAGCAATTTGATCACCGCCAAGAACTTCTCTATCGCCTTTTCCTGTCTTTACTCTAACTTCTTCCCAGACAAGGTCTAAAAAGTTAACTGCAGCTTAGCTTACGAGAGATATTGTCTCGGCGTTGGATGATTGACAACTAAGCTATACTCTGGTCTGACCAATTCTTTTTATAGCAGACCTTCCCGTTTAGGAGTCGGATATATGTATTATTAAAGTTGTTCAGATATACAAAATTTGATTCTAAATGTCTTGCTATAGGTTGGAGCAAACGAATATGCAGGATGTACAGAGACGTTCTGCACCACGAATGGTTTGCGTCATAAAGCAATGCTGGAGATCAGAAAGTTACGGGCTCAACTCACAAACACAGTAAACCTAATTAGTTCCGACTCTAAGGCCTTGGTTAACCCAAAGATGGATCCGCCGAACGAGAGCCAGTGCAAAGTCCTGAGACAGATCTGTCTTTCAGGCATGGGAGATCATGTGGCTAGGCGCATTCCGCAGGATGAGGTGAAAGATGCTAAGTTGAAGAATGCATATCAGTGCACAGCTGTCGATGAGCCAGTTTTTATTCACCCATCTTCAGCTCTATTCACGCAGTTGCCAGAGTTTATTGTTTATCAGGAAATAATGGAAACCAGCAAGCTCTTTATGAAAGGTAATATTTATAGAAATTGACACAGAAATTCGAAATGTTTTGCGTTTTTCTTTAAACAAAAGAAAAAAAAAATGAAAAAGACACCAATATTGCTATAATCTATTTTGGATTTCCAGAGTACCGCTTGATATAAACACCGAGGGCGCGAGCTATACAGGCTTGATCTCGAAATCTATTCGTTACGTTTCCTTGATTGTCTCTATGACGATCATTGTCATTGGAAAACTAAGTTCCAGTAAAATTGTTTGGCGGTTCATAAAAATATATATCAAAAAGTTATCGATGGATGTTTATACTTATATTAATACCAGAATTGCTTGCAGCACTTATAGCTTCTGATTTTAACCATTTGAAATATGCAAATGATGTAATAACTTTGAAATGTTTAATCGTTGACATGCAGACTGAAGCACAAAGCTTGCGCCTCGACTGCTAGCCTATTTGACTTGAGAGTAATTGTTACTTTGATGAACGACCTACGGGAACGCTTGAAACTATAGGATTGGTCTGTTCTTGATATTTTAAAAGTTTGCATTTATGATTGGTTTCTTTTACAAATGAATGACGCTTGTTTAAAACGTTTTCGCATTATACCAAAAGTTTAATCTAATAATGTTTCAGTATTTGTACCTTTTGCGTTGAGACAGAACGTTTCTCAATCTGTTACTTTGATTTGATAGAATTGATAGGTTTCGCAGACCTCAGAAACACGTCAGTCTTGCTTGAACGGAAAGCGAGATTTTCCCTGAAATTCTTTACAAAATGAAATCTTCGGGAAAAAATCTTTCTGTGCATGACTGTTGAGTTGTGTTCAGTTATTTAAACCTTTCATTTTACTCATTTTAATTTTTTTTACCTAGGGGTAACTGCCATAGAACCCTCGTGGCTTCCAACTTTTGTTCCGAAGAAATGCACATTCTCCAAACCTTTGGAAGTGCCACAGCCTCGCTACGATGCTAAGTCAGGATTGGTTAAATGTCACATGTCTTGTTCGTTTGGTCCGAGATCTTGGCAAATTCCTTCTCAAGAACTTGATTACCCGACGGGCCTTGAGAAATTCAAGTGGTTTGCTCGTTTCCTATTGGAAGGAAAAGTAGAACCAAGTCTCACAAGATTTGCCCCGTACTTACTGAGTTCGCCAACTACTATGTTAAAGTCCTGGGCCAAACTCCAGCCTCGGACGGAGGTTTTATTGGGTGAGCTTGTTGGCGCAGGTGCAGATAACAAAGACGCTCTTGAGGAAGCTTGGAAGAATGACACAAACTTTCTTTTTGCAGCATATAAACAATGGATACCACAAAGTAAACAAAAGGAGCTGGCAAGTATTTGGCCGCCTTGTCAGTGAATAATGTAAGCAATAGTCCGCAATGAGATCACTTCTAGGGAAGCTAAGAGCAGAGATTAACTGTGAAAATTCCGATACTTTTATTAAAAGATCAAGGCTGAAACCTTTGAGTTGTTTTGAATGTTTCAAAGTGTATGTCAGTTAAAATATTTTTTGGGTATAAAATGCCCTTAACTTTGTAACGGTGATGGTAAAAAGAGATTTAAGAAGTATCTTTATGTACAATTTTTGTTTGGAGTTTCCAAACAAGAATTCCGGGTTCTTCTTGGCTTAGCGATGGGAGACTGGTAAACTGTGGTAAGCCCAATTATAAATTCGTTTTTCTTTTGTCTACGAGACAAAACGAGCATCCCACAATTCCTTGCAACGGCAACTGTGTTGTGAAGTGAACGGGACCTGGAATAAATGATAGTCCAATGAACATTTCTTGAGCATCTTGTTTTTTATAGGATTACAGAACTTGCCGCCCCTAAATTTTTGATGGTAGCTTCTATTTTGAATTATCTTTTCTTTGACTAATTGTTATTATTCTTTCTCTTTTATCTACTTTTTGTATCTACTTCTTGTGATTATTCTTTCTCTTGCATCTACTTTTTGTATCTACTTCTTGTGATTATTTTTTCTCTTGTATCTACTTCTTGTCATTATTCTTTCTCTTGTATCTACTTCTTGTGATAATTCTTTCTCTTGTATCTACTTCTTGATATTATTCTTTCTCTTGTATCTACTTCTTGTTATTATTCTTTCTCGTGTATCTACTTCTTGATATTATTCTTTCTCTTGTATCTACTTCTTATTATTCTTTCTCTTTGCATGTTCCTCTTTTCAATGTTTTTTGTTGTTTTTCAATGATTTGCTTGTCGTAAATCTCATAAAATTTAGGCCCTGTTCTCAAAAACGCGAGTCTTCGAAACCAACTTTGTTTGCATTTTATTACGCGTTTTCATTGATCAATACTGAAAACAGTCATAGATAGAATTAGCCTTTTGCTGCCGTAAAAAACATCATATTATATGTTATGTTTAAGAAATATGAAATGATATACTTTATAAATATAAAATATAATATGAAATATTATAATATATCATGAATTATTATATGAAATATTATAATTAAATATAATATAATATGAAATATTCTATATAAAATATAAAATGATTTATTTTATAAATATAAAATGATATATTTTACATAAACTGATGTAAATACGCGGGAGTTTGCGAGAACAAGAGATAAGCGTGGGAAATGACGACGCGAAATGGAGTGGTTTCCAGCTTATCGAGTAAAGTAACCAACCAAAGAAAAACGAAACATAAACTTTATTACTTTGATAATTATATCAATTTTCCCTGAAATCTTCACCATCCAATCATATTCGTTCTTTGAAAACTGCTGCTTCAGTCATAGAGAGCTAGTAAGTGCTGGTAGTTGTAAAAGCGACAACTGAAGTTGATGCTTTGTGTAAAAACAACAGTTAAAAAAATGCAAGAATCATTGCAGAACCATATATTCATATTTTGCTCATTTTCTAAAGCGCTAACAGCTTAGCTTTGATAATAATCTAGTACGCTGTCTTGCTTTACCACGGTGACTTAAAGTACTTCAGTAAAAATTCATTTGAATTGAGTATAAATTATTGAGTGCAAGTGTTTCTCAACAAACGAGCGGCGTTGACGGATCTACAACACGTTAAGAAGTAATCCACTGTTTTAAAGGACTTTGGTGCAGCGTTTATTGGGTTGATGTGAGTACAATTTTTTTTCCTTTCTTTTTGTGGCTACTGCAGCGAAGCTAGCGAGCAGCCACTAAGGCATCGCCCGAGAAGTAAGTAAGTAAGTAAGTAAG
>JAOTRI020141832.1:0-10706 GCA_028564885.2 Zoanthus sanctaehelenae
ACTCAAAAAAAGGTTTACCAAAGTTTTTCCTCTGTTATTTGATTATTTTGTAAATTCAGTATTCAGTGTGCGAGTTGTGTTCCCAGTAAACTGCTAGGCTTGGATTGTATTTTTATTATAATAACACTCACATACAGGATAAATCGACGTAAATCTTTGTTGGTAAATTGTCGTGGATGTCGAAGTTTATGTTTCCTTAAACTGCATAATGAAATCAGGTGGAAAAAAGTGCGTCCCTCGTAAGTATTTTATATGAAGTATGATTGTTGGAATGATATGGTTAATTCTTGTCAGTGTGTTATTGATTGTACGGCTCATTGGGAGTCGAACAAAAAGTTATTTTTACTCCCTCAGAAATAGAGTCCGGAAGGGAATAAATATTTATGTGCCAAAAGTCGATGAGACCCCGACGATCAAAGTTAAGAATCACTTGCACAGCAAGTAACAAAGTTTGGGTTACTTTTCCAAATTTCGCATGTCAGCTTTTGTTACGCACCGAAATGATTGTCATTGTAACACAATACGTTTAGAAAAAAATAAAAAAGCACGTGTTTTTTGATATTTCAAAATACCAGTTCAAAATCTGAATCACATGTGTTCTTTATTATTTATTCTCTTTTTCCGGTTATTTCTGCTTTTTACCGTTTTTTGTTCACTTCCGGTCATTTCCACTTTTTACCACTTTTTTCCCGCCATTTCCTCTATTTCCGCTATTTCCGCATTTCCTCTATTTCCTTTTTTTCCTTTCGGCGTTTTACCGCGACCCGATTTGTAGAACTTACAGATATCCAAAAGACAGGAAAACGCTTAGCTGAGGCAAAATATTATTAACTTAACACTACCGGACATTGACAAAACAAAAGCGTCGCGTAGGTCAGGTGCTGTTTATGGTTAATTTATTTTCTATTTAAGTTTTAGCTGGGTTGTCCGTTGTTTTTTTCCCCGGACAACCAGCCTCTTAATTTTACTAAAAATCGGCTGCCCGGTAAAACTTTTTGGTCGTGTCGGACGAACGGACGACCGCTAATTTCGAGCACTGTAAATGAAAAGATCTTATATACATCGATTTGAATTACAAAACTAAAGTGATAAGTACTTTTTGTGTGAACCCCTGCAAAGCATGTTATCACAAACACATTAGCAGCTCTGAAATTTGTAAGCATAATAGTTTGGAGGATCACGCTGTCCTCCATTTGCCTATTCCCCCAATATTTAAAGGAGTAAATTACATTGATTGTGGTCTCACAAGGCTAAGTTTATTATAGCTAACCAAAGTTTACTATCGTAAATTGCTTTTCAAGTGAGACCGACCTTTAACAGTTTGCCATCGTAAACTCAACGATCAGTTGTTATGGAGATCTACGGTAGACGAAAGAAAAATTTACAGAAAAACGCAAAGTTTTGGGAGTCTAAAGTTGTAAATTTGTTTACTTGGTCGTTTAATCTGTCCATCTATTTTCAAAACTAAACATTCAGAGAGCACGCCGTGACATATCACAAATAATTCAGTAGAAGCTTTGTCTTTAGAGGTCGTTGTCCAGAAGTGAATTATGTGCGAGATTTCAATCTTAAGTTCAATTCTCGACAGTCCGAACCACCTGCGTGCCATGCCGGTGGTTTTCTAATTCTAGTGGAAGGGCTATAAAAATCAAAGTTTTCCCAGGCTTGCCCGGTCAAATACCTAGTTGAATTAGTAAAACAGGCAATAGGCTAGCTCTCCGATGCAGAGATAGTAATATAAAAGTTATAAGCGGAAAACTAGTTTCAAAGCGTCCTCCATGTTATACATGTTACACTCTTCAGAAGTAATTATGTTGCTATGAAGGCAGTGAAGCGAGACGAGACGAAAGAAAGAACTGAGGAAAGTCACTAACTGTCATCTTACAGTTTACAATCATAAACTCTGTGGGGGTTATTTTTACTTTTGTAAGCCAGTTTTACTGCCTAGTGAGACGACAGCCATTGTCCTTGATGTCATGTAAATTCTATGTCCTGTAAATTTTTTTTTGATTTCCTGTAAATTTCTTTTTTAAGATGTACTGGTATAAACTTTTTTTTTCCAAATTTGTTCCTCCCGCTTACGTCCACTGCCAATTCAATATTTTCGAACCCAGGCTTCTTCAAATAACATACAAATATTAAAATTGTGTTGCCTTGACATTGAAAGCCGATATTTCTTTCATTGAACATGAATGTAAAGTGGATGTAACACATTCACCTCGATCGACGAACCGGCAGTTCGAAGATGTAAAATAGGTCGACCTGTGTGATATCATGTATTGAATGGACTGATTACAAAAGGTAATGGAAGATAAACACATTCGAGGGATCGACGAACCGGCCGTTCGAAGATGTAAAATATGTATAAACAGTAATTGTTATTCTGAGCCATTTTAGTTCCATCAAAATTTTATTTTAATATTAATTTGCAATTTGTCACGGACGAGATTAAATAGGTCATGTCGTGCTTGATAGTGCCTCAAGTTTGTAATTTGTTTCTTTCGCTTAACTTGGCTTTTTAAAAGCGAAATCACGAAACTGATCGAGTAGACAGGAAATCCAAACAATAAACCTTAAAATGGCCTTCGTCAATGTAATTCGCCAGTCATCACAGCTTAGCGCAAACTCATCGAGCTCAAACTCGTTAGCTGCTTCAAGGAATGCTTCTACCCACTTCGACAAGTTTGAAAAATCCGAGTTACAAGAGACATTAGCGTATTCACTGAGTGATTGGCTGTTATCGACCGAAGACACGAAAGTTTCTGTTGACCTCCCACAAGGTTTGATATCTGGTATGCAAATTCCATCCTCAATGGATAACTGTTTATTATTAATTCCTGAAAAGCAGGGTTCTGAAGCGCCACTTCAAATGAGAGAATTGCACCAAATTGTACGTGAACTTGTGACTGGTATATACGTCCTAAATCAGACTCCTTCGATCTGTCTTGAAGCAAACTATGATTGTAGCACATCGTGTCAAATTTCACCTGCCTACCTCGACACCAGGGTGGGCCAAATTATGTGTGAGGTTGACTACATGATGAAGAGTTTATGGCATGGTGCCTATTTCCCAAAAGAAAAACGAATAAAATTCGCTGAACGTTGGCGGCAAGCTGTCAATCTTAATACAACAACTGGGGAGCCAGAGACTCGACGGAATCTTCATTTAATTTGGACAGAAGCAGGGTTTTTGGACTTGTCTACCGATCCTTTCTTTGCTGAGGCATACGGAACAATGCTTGCAGAAAACATGGAAGACTCTCAAGTTTTGGAAGAAAGATATTGCTTTTTTAAGCACCTTGACGAATTAGCACTTAAGATGACCATCTTCCAAAAATCAATCAAACAACATAAAAATATTTTTCTTTTAGATTCAGATTACCATATCTCCAGTGTTGTCAAATCAGATAAGATCGATCATCAGTCATATATAAAGCTTGGAAGGAGGTTAAGAGTTCAACAAGATTTCATTAGAAAGTATCTCCCACATAAACCTGAAATGCATCAAAACCTTGAACTGTTAAAATTCATTGGTTTTATGGTACCACTTCTTGTAGCGCTGAAGAGACGCTGCAAAATACCTGATGTAAGAAAATTACTTACTGCATATTCACATGAGGAATGTAAAACTGAGCGAGAGTTCCCACCACTAATCATAAAACCAAGTTTCAAATGTAAGACATTTTTAAGTTCAGATGAATACTGCCATCTCCATGGAGGAATTACTGTTGATTGTGAGACTGGAAAAATAGAAAATTTGTGTGACAGCATTGTCAAAGAGTTAGAAAACTCAGAGTATTTTGAAAATGAAGCATACAACATAATCGCAACTTCAGAACTGGCCAAGCATGAAAGCTATTCCATGACACCAGTTCTCATTGATGGCAATAATTACTTAGTGCTCAATTTACATATTGATACATATTATTCTGTGTCTCCAAAACAGCCACTTTGGATTCATTCTTATCATGAAGAAGTTGAAAAGCATAAAAAAACGAAATTACCAATGAATGAAGTTCAGGTGAATGAGCAGTTTAGGAAAAGATTTAACTACCAAAAGACAATGAAACTCAAACAGATCCATGCTGGACTACAAGCAGCTTCACAACAAGGATTCATAGCAGTCTTTTATAATTTGTCTCGCCGTATACCTCGAACTCGATTGGGGTCACAAGATGGCTCTGGGATGTCTCTCATTCACTATGCTGCGATGTATAACAAACCTCAAATCATTACAATGCTGGTGTCTCTGTCAGCTGCAGATCTCAATGTTCACCAATACAATAACATCTCTACTCAAGGAATCACTCCATTACAATTGGCATCAAAGTGTGGTGCCTTGGATAGTTTAGCCTGCCTCATTGCATATAAAGCTGATTTTATGATGGTTGACAATCATGGTTGGGCAGCAATTCACTATGCTTCTTACTTTAACCACGTTGACTGCCTTCTCCATCTTGTGCGTAAAGATTCCAAACTTGTAGAGTTGAAATCAAGTGATATTGCATCAACCCCAATACTGCTGGCATGTTCCAGTGGAGCATTTGACACAGTGAAATGCCTTATTGGTCTAAATGCAGACTATACTATTATGGATGCTGTTGGCAATGGTGTTGTTCACTTGGCAGCTCTTAACTTTCATTATGACATTTTAGAGTACTTCATTGAATGGAATGATAATGCATTACCAGTCTGGGATTTGCTAATTGGAATGTTGAAATCCAATGATGTAACAAGAAAATATTCTGCAACAAAATGCCTTGAAGTTTTATCAATTTTAAGAGAAAATAACTGGAAATCAATTTTAAATGCTGGAGGAGTTCCCTCTGTTATATCACTCTTGAGCAGTGACCAAGATGATCTGGTTGTCATGGCAGCATCAGTATTGTGTAACATTGGAAAACATCACGAAGTGCGTATTGCAATAACTCAAGCAAATGCAATTACAGTTTTAGTGAACATGCTCACTTCAGCTTTACCAATGATTCAATCAAGGGCTGCTGTACTGCTTGCTGATCTGTCATGTTTGAGTGATAATCAGAACTTGATTTTCAGTGAAGGTATAGTTAATTATTATAGTAGATAATTATAAAAGACCCAGGAGCCTTACACACATTTTGTTTCAATATAGTACTTTATACTTACAGTACAGTACAATACTGAGTATTCATTTAATACAATGCAGTAAAATACAATATTAATAATACTACTGTACACAATATAATATGATAGAATATATATTCACAATACTACGTAATATAAAGTTTACAATTTGATAGTCAATGCTGTACATGTACAAACTCATGTATGTCTATTTTTCACATGTTTGTTAAAGATAAGAAAATAAGTAACTATATTATATATCTGTTGCTTAGATTTATACAATTTATGTAATACATATTTTGTTTTGAGTGCCCTGTCTCTGAATTAAACCTTCCAGAGAGGGTACAGTATGCTATTACTAGATATATAATTATAACTCCCCATAGGTAGAGTGGGGTAAATCCGGCCACCCTCGTTTACAGGGATAAAACCGAATCAAAACTGGATTCATTTGATAATGATAGGTCTCAATTGTATATTTTAATACAATTATATTAATCAAGTAAGCGTCAATAAGAGCAATGATCCTCCAGCCGGCAACTTGTCCGAGTGCAGTGCCTGGACAGACATTCATTAAAAAGATTTTTTATTTGAACACAAGTACTGTTTTCTTAAAATTTTATTCATTTCAAATAATTGCTTATTCAATTTTGTAAGTCGAAGTCCTCAAGCCTAGTAATCCTAGCCCTATTTTTTTTTTGTTCGAGGACGTGCACACTATTGCCCTGAACAATTCCTGAAAGTTTCACCAAGATTGGCCCAGCCATCTCTTAGTCTATAGAGGCCGAAGCACAGGATTGCCACCCCCCTAGAGCAGTCTGTCTGTGGGAAATAGAAAACAAATGATATATTTAAGGGTAGGACTACTAGCCCTAATTTTTTTGGCCGAGGACGTGCACACTATTGACCTGAACAATTCCTGAAAGTTTCACCAAGATTGGCCCAGCCATCTCTGAGTCTATAGAGGCCGAAGCACAGGATTTGCACCCTTTCCCCCCCTCCAACTAGTATACCTACGCCGGCTTCGCCGGCTGGATAAAACCAAATTGGGACAAAAAAGATTCATTTAGAACCAAGCCCCATCCCCTCCTCCCTCACTCACTTCCTATAAAATTTTTGTCCTTTAATATTCGGTCAAACAGATTCAAAACACTTTTATCCGAGCGATGAACTTATGAATTTCTTAATTACATTTTGCATGTTGTAAAATTTTTAGTACCATTATATTTTCTAGTAATTACGAATTCAATCCTGTTGACTTGTATTGTTTTTAATGTATTAATACAACCTGTAAGCGTTTATCAGAAGAACTTGGTAATCAACCATTGTAGAAGAGTAGTTTTCAAAAATATATTTGTGTTGTGTCCGTAAACTGGTTTCCATGAAAGCAGAATCATCAATTGGTGACGTAGTCAATGCAATATGAAATTCAATATTGTAAATGTTTTCCATTTTTTTCAAACGTTTTTGCTAAACATGTATTTTTTGATGTTTTGTTACCTTTCGTATTTGCATAACTTTAAAAAAAAGAAATTGAAGTAGATTTTCTGCTCAGGAACATCTTGTGCATAAGTAAAATCTTTAAGTAACGATTTAATGTGTATATACCAGTTAAGAGATATCTGTATGAACAAAATGTCCTAACCTTTTTAATAGTGACTGTAAAATACAATTGGACTACAACTTTTTCTTGAATGGTGTACTTTGCTTTAGGAGTTCGGAGAAAGATTCTTGAGACACTGTTATGACATACATTTTCACTTCCGTATGTGGCAGTAAAGTTCGATTTGCAATTGTTTCAAAAACAATTGAAATTAAGACCATTGTATTTAAGCCAAATGCAAAGCCAGCTTTACTGCAACATTTTCGAAAGTGAAAATGTATGACATATCAGTGTCTCAGGAATCTTTCAGAGTTTGGAAAAATCACTTCCTGTTTTGCTTTTATCGGGCGACGGGAGCCTGATATTTTCTAGTCCGTGACGACGAAAACAGAATTTGTATCTGTCTATAGAATTTGAATTTGAAATCTACAGAATTTGTATCTGTCTATATCTGTCTATATATCTGTCTCTATCTGAGTGTGTGTTTCTTGTAAAATATGTGGGGTGTAGCTATGTAAATTGAACAGACGACGTCACGGACCAGGAAGTAATGTAAGAAAATCAAACATTTCTTTTGACATCACCATTACAAAGGTAAAAAGCTTTGATACATACAAAAACACCCAAAAATGATAAACCTAAAACATCTAATTGTCGTTTAACCCTTTCACTACCAATCACTTATCAGCACTCAACTTCTCCTTACACAATAAATAAAAATAAGACATTTGGTAATGAGAAAATGTAAATTGATCAAAAAAGCAAAACTAATAAAGATTAATAGTAAAATTCTCTCAAACTTGTTTAATGTTAAGTATTGGTAGAAGTTGGGAGAATTTAATAACTCAACTGGGAGTGAAAGGGTTAAGTTACAGCACAGTACAGGTAATACGCTTTGTTGATTCTGCATTGATTGTCTTACCGTTAGAACTGCACTCGCCAGGATAAAGCACCGTAACTGATTTGTTTGCTTCGCATGTTATCATCTTCATCATACACTCTGTGGAATAGGTCTTAAGATCTGAGCCACACACTGGATCGTACTCTCTAGTACAGGGTCTTTGACAAACACATTGTGGTTTTCCCCCTTTCATCTCGCAAATGGAGTTTGGCCGTAAACAATTGTAGTGGTGACACGAGTTTTTGTCTGTTGAAAAATCCGAACAATTCATTTTATCAGAGAATGATTTATGCTTCATAAAAAGAAGAGTGTGTGTTAAATGCAGATAGAGTGTCCTGAAAATCATGTAGAAAGATGGAAGGTAGAGGGTAAGGATACTTTTTTACAAAATTCGTTTTCTGATTGGTTAAAACTGATATTTACCTAATGGCTGAGAAGAGAAAGATAGCGGCACAGAGAGACGATAGACAACTATTGTGGAGATCTTTGCCCTTTAAACAAAACAATTGCACGTGAACTACAAAACTTGTGAAAAAAATTGCTTTTTATTACGTTTTTTTCCGAAATTTATTTTTTTCATTAATTAATTGAACGATTGATTTACTTCCACAATTAATATTTATAGAATGCAAATACATATTTCATAAAGTAGAATTGTTATATTGAAGTTGTTATATTTTAAGTTGTAAAACATTTAAGTAAACACTATAGTAGTTATCTTTTCTTCCTTCTTTTCTTTTTCCTTTTATTTAATACATTCTTTTTCACTTTTGTGTCTGGGTAAGTTTGTGCTGGATAAAACATATTAAAATATGCTGGCTAACCGGAATAGTAAAAGTAAAATTTTCTATTGATTTGTAAAACTAATAATTAAAGTAAAGTTGGAATAAACTGTAGTTGCCTTCTTGAATGCTTTAAAGTTGGCTCCTCGTCATACACTCCAATTTAGTTCGTAATTATCAAAAAAATGAAATAAGAAATATTGGAAGTGATAAAATAAAAACTGAATTGATTAGAATTGAAATCAAGGATATCCTGTGGTAAACTCGTGGGGTAAGTAAGATACTGTGTCAGGAAGCTTCTGTTGTTCATTGATTAATATACTGTACGCGTGATCAACCACATGTGCTGGTTTACCGACGAGGTCTTGTAGCGAACACCGAAGTATCACTTCATATACTGAAGGTCTTTCATTGGTAGCCGAATAAGTGCATCCTGGACGACTAGTAAACGAATATATGAATGCGCATGCCGAACTTGAGACGATCGGAAATCGATTACAAATTTTCTATTGTCTACGCCTGAGATCGTGATTCCCCAACTGATCCCAATACAATTGCTCTCCACGAGCTAAAACTGAAGTACGAGTACGCTGGTACTCATTTACCTACCCCGGAAGGATGGAAAGCTGAGTTGGTTTAGGTGGTAAAGAAGGTCACACAAATATTCAAATCTCGGTAAGCAGCCGGGTTTGAACGATATTTAACCTTGTGGTTGGAAAGCAGAGGTCTTGCCAACTACGCCAAACAAGTCCACCCGTGATATAACAGAGCAATCAAGAAAGAAACAATTGATAGGGTTTAAAATGTTCGCATAGCAATCAGTTGGAAAGTGTACACTTAAATCACTGACAATGAGAATTCATATAATCAATAACGGATATATTTCGTGCCTAGAAGAGACAAAATAATATTCGACAATTTTGATTAAATATAATGAAATTGTTAATAATCAAGTTTAATTTACCTGGTTTAGTACAATTCGGGAGACGTCCTTCTCGCACATGTACTTTTCTTCCCAATGGTTTCCCTTCCTGGTCCACACACCAGCAGTAACCAGTAGAGGCGTGACATTGAATATCGTGCCACGAACCGTCCTCTTTACACTGAGGTATGTAGCGACCTATGACAGGTAGCTTACCAGTTTTGGCAATCGCGAGTTTCTTTTGACATGAAGTCAGCATTTTGACCAGCGGAGCTGTGGGCACGTGATTTTGTATGTTAGCGGCAGAGCGAAAACTAAAAAGATTTGATTTTTGTTTGATGAACAGAAATGCCGTTGTAATTTATCTCTGATTAGTATGCAATGCTTTACGGTAAATATAAACACAGAAATCAACGCTAATACTATACTTCGATTATACACCACTCTATTGTCGCACTGTACTCAAATAATTTTATTTAGTGCGAGGACAGTACGGTGAAAAGTCGGTATAGAAATTGTGCCGTGTTTCAATTAAGTAGTGTGACTAGGTATCAAACTGTCAATCTGACCGTTTAGAACGGCAATAGCACGGTTCAATTTATAAATTGCGCTAAACTGTGCAGTAAAATAACTATAAAAGGTATATCTTCTCTTGAAATTTAAATAAAATTGAAAACGTTTTCGATCAATTATTACAAAGCTCTAAAAACTAAGCGAAGTAAGAGAACTTTTTAAATAGTTGAAGGTAGGAGAATCGAAGAAATTAAATGATTTCTTTGGCGTAAAGAGATATTATTACAGTAATTAATCTATGATTAGAACAGTTTAAATAAAGCCGCTTATATTTCAATGAAAGTTTTTATTTTAGAATATATACAATAACGGACATATGACGAATCTAAATGCGACATATTCGATTAATTTCTAAAAAGAAAGCTGCGTCGGTTTTTCTACAGCAACAATTCAGTTTTAGACCGGACAAATTTAGTAGTAAAAAGAAGTTTTCTGACTGACTTTTCTTTAGTCATTTACTCTGACAAATGAGAAACCGGTCCGAAAAAACATCAGCATAAAAATTTCTAATTCCTGGCGACCATTTAGATATTTTTTTGTCTTTATTCATATTAGTCTAACTAGCCTCGTTTGGGATAAGATATTATTTTGAATTTTCTGCTAGAACACGAAGCTTGTGAAGCTAATTTGAATGAAGACAAATGAATACTAAAATGGTCGTTATTTATGGAAGAAATCTATGGTGTAAAGGTCCGTTTAAACGGATCAAACATGTTGGTCAAACATCATCAAACATTGTTTGATGCAACATGTTTGACCCGTTTGAACAGCACAATCAAACATGTTGGATAGTGTTGGACGGTGTTGGATGAAGTTTGACTT
>JAOTRI020141843.1:0-10706 GCA_028564885.2 Zoanthus sanctaehelenae
TTTGAGCATGCTGACACACTAGCGTGTTTTGGAGTGCATGCAATTTTATCTCATTGTATCATATATGGATTTTTGTGAAACTACAAACAGTGGTTTTTGTACCACACAATTTTGGACAAATTCCTCTTGTATTACTGGCAATCCTAAAACTGCGGGAGATTGGAGCTGTTGTGCAGGAGACCAGGAAAAAGGGTTGAAAATCTCCTGCCAGTTTGCTCGAGAGTTGACAGCGTTGTCAATATTGTCCTCTGTGCTTTGCTAATTTTTCTGTTTGGCAACTGTGCAATATTACATATACTGTACTTTATGTTCTGAAGTGACAATTATTACAAGACAAGTGCTCAATATATTTATAACAATTAGATCTTAAGGACAAATGGAGTATGAGTCAATAGCACATGAGACCAAGAGGTCTAATGTTAGCTTTTTAGTGTTAACCAACTAATTAATCTGTCAAAAATTAAAGGAATTGAATATTAAATATTATCAGTAAAATCCTCTCATATCATCATAGCCATCTTTTTTTATTAGACAAGTACTGTCAGCTATCACTAATATACTGCACAAGTTCTGTAGTACAGTAGAATAGCCAATAAGAATGCAGGATGTGTGTTAGTAAGATCGTTAGTAGGTTTATACTAATGTCAATTATATTACTTGTAGCAAATTGCATTGTCTGTATTTTACTGTTACACAAAGTGGGAAACAGAAGTACTACTGTAAATATGCCAGGGCTGAGGCCAGCCCACGAAGTTGGTGCTTCTCTGGTATTTGTTAGTTTAACTTCTTTTTCTTGTTGTGTTTCTAGTATTGTTACTCCTTTGCTTACTGAATATGACAGCAAAGTTCAGTCCTTACAAGAACATGTGACATTTTATAAGGCAAGATATATATTAATATTTAACAATTATTCCAAGAGTGTGCATTGGGTATGAGATGGGAACCCCAGAACTGGATCTGGTTCTGTGGGTGTTTCCTGGCCCCTTTTTTGGGCTAAACATGTACTAAATAAATAAATAAATACTGGGATATCAGCGTTCAGCAGCTAAAAATAGTTTCTCCATCGAGAAGTGTCAAGCCTCTAGAGCCATGTGGGGGATCAAAGATCAGACAGTTACAGTTGTATGATGTGCTGAATCGTCTGACTGGCCCCACATTGGCAGGTGTATAAAGAGCTTGCTCCTGTTGTCTTTAGGAATGACTGTGTCCTTCCCCAAGCTGTTTGTAGCCAGTTAAGCCTGACCCATGCCTTTTTTAGGAGGATGTTGGGGAGGGGTACTGATAAATGAGTACAGGGTGGTGTTTGAAGCTTTCCATTCATCTCTCTTTCTCATTTCCATCCATATGTTGAAGGCAGGGCCAGAACTCATAAGCTCAGCAGCTCTAGTGGTGAAATGTTTTCTTGGGATTCCTTGGGGTGTGTTCTGTGGTACTGGGATGATGCTTTTCCCATCAGGCTGAAGCACCTCTGTGAGATTAAGAATCTGGTAATGGTGCCTTATTTCTAGTAGTGGAATAGCTTCTAGCTAGTCTGTTAGGCACTTCCAATGTCAGTTTAAAGATTAATCTGTTAACTACAATTTTTCAGCTTTGATTATAAAATTAAATTTAAATCAAAGTTAAAAAATAATAGTTTGAACCAAATGTTTCTAAATCAATACTTTTTAAAATCATAATGATTATACAGTACTGTAGAGTTGTGGTAATAAAAAGTTGTGTTTTCTTGCAAGTTTGATCGAGTTACAATAAATAATTTTTATATTTATTTCATTTAATTAGCTGTTTCACTTCATTAAATATTATTAATAACATGTCAATAAAGCTGATAATGAAAATTCTTGGTCTCCAGCGAGAACTTGAGCTGCTCAGAAAAAAAGCTAATCAGATTGTTGAAGAGAATTCAAGGTATGTTTTCCATGTACAATGTAGCTTGTGACGTGAGATGTGCAGTACATGTTGAGGACATACCTTACACTGTATTTGTCAAACACCATTGTTTTAAGCTTTAGAGCCTTATCAGCTTTAGTTAAAGAACCTACAGTAATAGCATATGAATGTGTCACTGCAAGCACAAAACCCTATTAATTATAAAATTATTTTACAATAAATTTATAGTTCTAACAATTAAGTCTGAGTACTTATTAATTATTAATAAATAATTTTGCTAGTATTTATTAAAAAATAAGATAACAACTGTGTACATGTATGAAAATTAATTTTTCGTGGCCCAGAATACATTATGATCAAAAATCATATCCTATTTTTTATGGTAAAGTTATGATTAATTAATTTTATTTAAATTGTCACAACAGTCATTATTTAAACCTTTTTATTATGCTATCTTAGTCTGCAAAACATTGGGTTTTCAAGAATCTTGTAATATTTCAAACCATAAGTTAATGTGGTAGATTTAAGTCTGCACACAGCCTAAGCTTCACCTACAGTATTTCCACTGTAATTCCTACCTATAACTCTTTTTATAAATTGAAAACCCTGAAAACAGGTGCCACGTTCTTGTGGCTAAATAAATTAAATTACAAAACTCTTTCAAAGTGTATAAACACAGCAAAACTAAAGTTGAATCGTGCTTTACTCAATGCAATATTGTATGTACAGTTGCAAGTTTTCTTTTTTAAAGGACTTCTTTTTTGGCACTGTTTTGAAACTGCATTGGTAAAGTACACCACACTATCACAAGAAATGTTGCATCACTTTGTTGCACCATGTGTCCACCTCCAACAAATTTGTTGCATGCAGTGTTGTATGAAATGTTGCACCGTGTGTCCGTACCTAAAGTGTTGATTGGTAACGATAATGATCAGTGATAAATATGTTAATTATACACAGTATAAAAGAAAGAATACTTTCTGACGTTTTGGACGTTAGTCCTTTGTCAGAGTAAAAAATTAAAAAGCCTTAAGATCAGTGATTTCTCTTTTTGATATCAATAAGTACTGACAGTATCTACTGCATCATTTCCCTTCCTAACGCAGACTGCATGAAGAGCTAAGGCTTAATGTTGAGACTCAGATGAATGCAGCTCGTATAGGTGGCACTGGAAATGTGCCAGGGCTTGAAAAAGAGATGCTTGAGAATATACAACATCAGCTGGAATTGCTAACAAAGGTAGCTATATTTATTAAAAAAAATTGGTAGCCATGGACTACACATTTAGCTACAGCAACATAGCAAACAGATTCTTTCAGTAGTCTATTTTGATTTTTCAAAGCAACTGTTTTCTTGAGTACCCTGTGTGACTTCTATAGCCCAATGTAGGCCTACTTGGGTGCCCTGTGAGGCAGCTGTGACAACAAGAGCAAGAATTGGGTTGGTGAAGTTCCAGGAATGTCTAGAGTTGCTGAACTGAAAAAGGCTCAACTCAAAATGAAAGGAATAGTTTATCAGAGCTGTAAGATTGGCGATATACAGTAATAGAGGAATGAGACATAGTGTTTGAGGGAAAATGAGGTGTCAATTTTGAGAAGGACTGAGAAAGCAATTGTGAGAGCAATGTTTCGTGCAAAAGTGATGGAGAAAAAGAGAACAGAAGACCTAATGAAGATTATTGGATTGAAGGAAACAGTTATTTTAATGGCAAAGATGAATGGAATTACTTACAGGCATGTCTTGAAAAGGGATTATGGGCATTTTTCTTTTTCTTTATTTTAATTTTAAAATGTTGGTGTTTGAAGTGAAGTACGTGAAAGGTGAGAAAAAGCAAGGTCATGAACAAAGAAGACATGGAAGACTCAAGTGCAGAAGGAGAAAACAAAGGAGTAAATGCAGCTGTTGTGGTTCAACTTTTTTTTTTGGTTCAACAGTTTTTAAACCAATTTATTATTTTTTAACCAGTTTAATTTTTTAAAACTGGTGTATTTTTTTAAAATTAGTTAGTTTTTTTCAAACCAGTTTATTTTTCTCATATATCAGTCTCAGAACAATAACTAAGTGATACCTAGAAAAATTGGAATGCTAGCAATAGTTGCTTGTGTGGCCAAGTGGGGATGAAGCAGGACTACAGATCCAACAAATCCAAAAGTCAATTGTTCAAATCGTGGGGTATTCCAAAATAAAAAACAAAACAAAAATGTAAATAGTGTTGAGGTGGAGGAGTTGTGTAGAGGAAAGTTTCTGTTATTTAGGAGAGAGTGTGAGTGCAAGTGGTGGTGTGAGGCAGCTGTGACAGCAGGTGAGAATTAGGTGGGTGAATTTTAAGGAATGTGGACAGTTCAACGTTGCTAAACCCAAAAGGTTCTCGTTTAAGATGAAAGGAATGATTTATTGGAGTTGTGTAAGATCAGCGATGCATGCTATATGCTACATGCTATAAATTAAAGTACAACATATATATAAACTTGCAACAGGTTAACTTTGCTTTTTTATATCCATTTCAGGAGAAGGAAAACTATATTGAATTGTGGCAAAATGCAACAATGGAACTTGAAAAGCTTCAAGAACTTGACAGGGTACGATAGCCAGTGGAGCTTTCATAAAACATGTATTCATTATAACCATTTTTTAATTATTATGTTTGTAGCTTTGAGCAGGCTGATTTTAGGCTAGTTTTCCTGAAATTTCATTATTTTGTGTGATCTTCTTTCTGCCTAAGCCATTCAGCTTTCCATCCTTCCAAGGTAGGTAAATGATTTCCAGCAGCTGCTGCGAGTTTAACCTGCGATGGATTAGTGTGCAGGCCAGGGGAAGTCAAAGACACTCATCCTCTTAACACTATGTAGAAACCAGAGATCAGTGGTAGCTACATGGGCCACCTTATACTCTCAGTAGTAGTACGCAGTTTTGTAAATTCCAAATCAATAAAACCTCATTAGAAATTTTAATCTAAATACAGTTAATCATGAGACAAAAGTGTTCCATCTTAGATTAATTGTACGATGTAAACCAATATGGCCTTATGGCCTATCAGAGGTAAAATACTTGACCTCTACAAATTAAAGTTAAGCTATAGCTTTTAATTAAAATTCCGACCATTCAGGGATTTGTTGGTTACTGTAAGGTCAGATAAATAACTTCGAAAAGGGGTACTTAATGTTTTTCTTCCCGTGTTTTTCTTTTGGTTTCAGGACAGGAATTCAGAACAAAGACACACAGTCGGTGAAGTAGCTACCCTTCAGGTGAATGGCTATTAACATACTGTATATATGCGTTGGTCGGCACAGTTGATAAGATTCCTGTCTTTCAGCCACAAGGTCCCCAGTTCAATCCCGGCTTTGCCGAAATTTAGATACTTACGTATCTTTCTTTTCTGCCTAAACTAACTCAGTTTATCTTTCTGAGGTAAGATGATTCCTAAGGGGAGTCAAAGATTTATCTGCTTAACACTAGAGTAACCAGACATAAGTACCGGATCCATGAACCATTTGATTTATTTTCTTGAATAAAGAATTAATTAATTCCACTAATAGTGTTGTCAAAATATTTTTTTTGTGGATATGCAGTTGTGATCCTGGCTTGCATTATGTGTTTTATTTTTGCTTAAATGTTAGAAACCTTATTTTTTAAAGATCATTAAAATTTTTATTGATTTAGTACTGTGGCTTATGAAATTTTAGGCTGATCTTCAAAAAGCCAGACATGTTGCTGAAGAATTCCAAGTATTGAATCAAAAACTAAAGGCAGTATGTATTTTTTGCATTTATGTGAAACTTACAGGTTGATTTAATAGCCAGGTTGTTAAATTGTTCATTTTGCGAATCTACACTTTAAGATTAGTTTTGTTGACATATTTGAAGAGCAAGTGTAGTTCACATACTACTTGGTTTGGTTTTAATCCATCCGACTCTTGTGGTAGAGGGCAACAAGTTTGCAGGTGTGTGTTAAGTCATATTTGTATTGTTTTTTTGTGTTGATGGATCTGTCCTGATATCCTTGTACTATATATTTGTAGACATCAATAGTTAAGGTAAAAGTTAACCAGTTTTCTGTAAAATACATGCTTTGATGTACATTCAGTTAGAACTATTTTTTCGATGTGGCTCTCGCGTTTGTTTGTATCTGAGTTTGTTTGTTTTATAACAATTTCCCTTAAGTTTCCCGACTGCGGTCGATATAATTGTTTCATACAAATATTTATATTGCTGAGCATTTGAACTGACCCTGCCTATTTGTTGTGTCTTTATCTTTGTTTTTCCCTTCAACAGTAGCAGGACAATTATTTATTTGCCCCTTGGGGAAGGCACGTGAATGGCATTCACTCCGACGAAGGACTCCAGTTGGAAACCTCAGTCTAGAAGTTATTTTAACTATACGGTGTAAAATCTATCTTTTTGATAAACTGTTTGATATCATGTAAACTTTTGTTTTGTCAGGAACATCAACAGTTTCTCTCGACAGCACAGATTCAGGACCAAGAGATTGACAGTGGCAGAGCAGAACTCCGGTAAGTGCATCATCTTCGTCTTTGTCGTCATCGTCGTCATGAACATCATCATCATCATCCTCATCCCCATCCTTTTCTTCTTCTTCTTCTTCTTCTTCTTCTTCTTCTTCTTCTTCTTCTTTTTCTTTTTGCTCTCCTTCATATTCATTCGCTTCTTCAGCTTTTTTTCATCATCATCATCATCATCTTCTTCTTCTTTATCTTCTTCATCTTCTTAAGCTTCCTCATCTACACGATCAACATCTTCCGCACTCTTCATCATCTAAATCTTCCTCATCACCTTCCTCTTCATCGTCTTCATTTTCGTTTTTGTCGTTTTCTTCTTCATTTTCTTCTTCCTCACCATCATCTACTTTATCATCTTTTTCATCGCTTTTTTTTCATCATTTTCTTTATCATAATCTTTGTAATCATCGTCGTGTTTTTCCTCTTCATTCATCATTTTTATTATCTTCGTTTAACGTCTTTGTAGTTGTCAATCCGTGGGCTGAGCGTGATATAAGTTGATTCCATTCTTGTCAATCCCCTACCATGTTTTCCATTACCTTACACTAGGTCTCCTCTGGCCCATCTTCTGGCCTTTTACCTTCCACTGCTGTATTCTCATCGGTAGTTTTACATGGCTAAACCATCAAATTCCTTAATCTATGTTACACATTCTCCACCCCACATCTTGTGAAAGAGGAAGTGTCATAACGAAAAATTGTTTAAAGATTCTCTTAAAATGCAGGAAGTGCAAGTGTGAACTTAAAGCAACCAAAGCGAGAAATGAGGAATTGAAAAACACTCTGGAACTATTACGGAATCAGATCAAATCAAGGGTATTTGATAATTTGGATAGTATGTGCATTTTGATTTGTCTACAAGCATGTTTTCATATCACTGTAAAGCACAAAAATAACGTAGATGCTCTTCATATATATCGTCTTCTTCTCTTTTGATCAGAAACAAATAATTTGTTTTAAAAGAAAGAAAACATGCTCTAGTGAAAATTTCATCATATTTTGCGAAAATTCTTAAGTAGGTAACTGCATCTTGGTTTTTAATTCTCCTAAACGTTCGCCATGGTTTTTGCCAGGCTATGTAGGCACGAAAAATGAGTTTTACTATTTAACCGACATTAAATAACATAATGAAAAGTAAAATATAACAAAGGTAATAGAGTCAGTTTTTTATTTTTTTATGTTAAAAACACTTCAAAAGTAAGTAGACTTATCAAAACAAGTTCTTTTATGTCTTGAATGTTGCCTTAGCTGCCAATTTCATTGGCTCTAAGTTTATAAAAGAAGCGCGAACGTGTGCTATCTTTGTATGTTCACCTACTACCAACGCACCTGAACAAAAAAGCATAAAGTTCTAATTATATTTGATATCATGCCATATGATTAGGAAAGAGAAGGCAGTGAAGAAGAACATTTGGCTGACTCAAAGGTCCATGAGTTGCAGACTCTTGTCCTTGAACTAGAGTCGAGGTAAAATCAATTACTATTAATTTTGAAGTGAAAGTTACATTCTGTTATTTTGCTGTGAGTAGTGTAAAAAAGTGGTTAAAACTTTCAAGATTTGTCAGCTTTATAATCAAGCATTTCACTTGTATCAGGCTCAGTTGTTCAAAACCCAATTAACACTTACCCAGGACCCAGTTTGTTCAAAAGCCACGGTTAAATGTTTAACTCACGATCTTGTTTCCAATCCTACAAGGAGAGGTTTTAGCTGTAATTTTGGGATTAACAAGAATTTTCCGAGAAAACTCCAAGCAGTATTCATAAACAACCGTTTACTTTTTCTTAAAGATGAAATTTCTGTTTGAATTTCTGCTTAACCCAGGGTTAAACTTAACCACCCTTGAACAACTAGGTCCAGGGTATTATCCTTCAAAACCCATGCTCTTGTTTTTAGTTTTACAGGGAAGGATTTGAACTAAAATTTTGGGATTAACAAGTTATTTTTCGTTGAAAAATCAGTGTAAATATTTTTTAGAGAAGAAATTACTAAGCTTTAATTTTTGCCTAACTTAAAATGTTACCAGCCTTTGAACAACCAAGCCTTGAAAGTGACAGAAGAAACGTTCTGAGTACCTTTGATTTATTTAGGAAATGCAATACATATGCTGAGTTAACTTATGTTTAACTCAGTTTTTGTTGCCTTTTAATGTTTTGTAAAATTGTACACTTGATATTGCATGGAATCTAGCTGTAGTATTTTTATGTAGATATATAATACTTTATTTACATTCTTTTTTACATGTTATCATTACGGATGAATAAATAAAATATGCATGTTTTTGCTTAAATTAAATAAATAAGTGTTATTATTAAAAATATATTTTTGTTTGAATGCCTAGCCACTGAGTTAACCGTTAGGTTTTCGTGTCAGTGACCAGTCATTTACAGTTACATTTGTTTTTAGTACGCTGTGATATGTTCACAAAATTAATTGTCAAAAACTATGACAACTTACATTGATTACGAAAGTTATACAATAATTACAAAACATATAAATTGAATATAAATTATTGCACTTAATGTAAAACTGTACGGAATTAACATTGTTTCTGTAATAGGTATTTTTTGAGATTTTTTGGAAAAGTGTTCATGTTTTGTTCTTTAATTTGTATTGGTAGTTCATGCCATAATTTAAAGTTCTGCTTTTGCGAAAATCATTATTTTGTTTGACAATGTTTGTTCGGCTTCTAGTTTGGTACCATATCTAGTATCATAGGAATGCACATCACTGGCATATGTAAAATAGCTGGCAAATCTTTCTGGGAGGCATTTTCTATTCCATTGGGGAATAAATTTTAGAGTTTGTTGTCTATAGATGTTGTTGACTGTCAATAAGTCGAGCAAATTTAATAATGGTTATTTAAAGTGCTTTCTATGTTTTTACCATTATAGATCCTTTGGTTTTCACGATATATTTAAGTGATAATATTGCTGACTGGCTCAATCAGTGCTCATATATTAATTATTCTGATTATTTAAATTATTATGATTATTTAAGTTATTATTATTATTAAAGAATGAGCGCAACAGTGAAGGAGACTGGCAGACTGAGATCCGAAAATACTGAAATGGAGGAAAGATTGACATCTTTGAATAGAAAAAAGTACGTAAAATAATTCTTTTGATTCCAGTCTTTGTTCGTTAATATGAACATTTCGCTTCAACTGAAGTACAGTACCTATAGTTAAAGATATCAAAGTTAGTTAATGGTAAATAGATTAAATGCCTATTTTTTTAAAATGAGCTACAGTTTGGTAGACTTACTTGTATAATATTTTTGCTAATTTTTGTAAGTGTATCTATATCCTTGTCCTAGTTACGTGTTAACTAGGTATAGCAGTCCTACATGGACAGAGCTAAATGGCTCTGTGATCTAAGCGGTGCAATGCAAACCTTAAAATTCGGTTGCAGCTGTATACATGTATGCAATTAAATGATCTACTGACTCACTAGACCGTTTTCTCTATTTTGTATGATCATATGTAATATATTATATTTAACGAAAAAATCTTAAGCGATGACAGTTTGGAAGAGCTCCAAAGTTATCTTCATTTTTAAAATATATCCTGAATTTACTACGTGTTATATAAGAATGAGGATATGTTTTGAGCGTTATCTAAAGTTAGATGTTTAAAAACAAATTTGAAACGCTATGCTGTTGAGAGTTGCAAACGTAACGTCACATTTTCGAATGCTAACGATGGTTTGAGTATAAAAGTAAAGCAGATGTGTTTTATCTAATACAGTACTAAATGCACTTTTAAACCACAAATAATTCTATATTCCCCGTTTAAAAAATTATATATCTGAAATATGTTTAGAAATTATTAAATCAATTTTGAGAATTCTGACGCTCAATTCCAAACAAGACATTTCAACCACAACTATCATTCTTCATCAGTAAAGTTCGATGTCATATGACAAATGTCGAGGAACAGAGAAAAGAGCCCAGTCCCAAAAATGAGACAGAGAGAAACGGAGTTCCCGCTTCCTGTTCAGGGTCGGGGCCTCTACCTTTTCCCATATCACTTCTTTTATGCCCCCCCTTTCCTAGCCAATGTCGTTCTTCATCAAGGATCTTGACTCTTCGAATCCAGAACGTGTCCCATGTCCTTCATATGCCCATATACTGCCACGTGTCCAATCTTAATTACTCGGGCTACCCCCGTAGGGGGCCCGAGTCTAAGTTTACCTTTTCGTCAATATATCTATCTATCTATCTATCTATATATCTGTCACGTCGCGTTTGGGAAAATTACCCAGAAGTCATTGTGTTTAGCTTTGCTAAAAAGGCTTTTGATCAA
>JAOTRI020141854.1:0-10704 GCA_028564885.2 Zoanthus sanctaehelenae
TATTTTTAAAGGAGAGAATGACCAACTTTTTCGAAAAACAACTTTTTGGCATTTTTCAAACTGTTCAGTAACCTTAAGAACTTTAAAAGTGCATTGTTTGTCATTAGTTCACGAACCAAAATACGACAAATTTTAAAAAACGTTCGCAGAATGTTTTTAACAGATGCTACAATAATTTATATTTTAATTTGCTTAACATGTATCGATATCAATAATATATCTTAATTCTTAATAAACATAGTTTAAAATTATAAGCTTTAATAAATCCTATATAGGTACCTAATGCCCAATGGACTGCCAGCTGAGCCATCAAACACTCCTCCTTGCAGAAGATGTGCCACGGTGTAGTATGCCATGTAGATTGTGGAATCAGATAATGACTCAATCAAGTACTGTTCGTCCCAAGGAAGTTTTGTACCTGAGATTTAGAACATATTTTGGAAGGTAAACAGTACTCTATAATTAGAAATAAAATAAATTATCGACACCTGACTTTTGAAGAATATGCGGTTTGGGTTGTGTTGAAAGAACAAGGACTCAAGTTACAGAGATAAGAAAACTGAGGTTGATACTATTTTTTACAAAGTTCAAGTTTTTTACAAAAACTAGTCTTGTGTAGATTTTCCTGGTAATATGCAGCTTCGTAGGATCAATGGGTATAATAGGAAGCAAATAAAGCGCACTTTGTATAAAGCTACTTTACTTTATAAGGCTACTTTACTTTACTTTAGCTCTCACCAAGACCATACGTTCTAGAACATGCATGCTCGTGTAACCAATCCAGGGTAGCTTCAAAATTTTTTCTTGTTTCTTCGGCATACCTGTAAGAAAGAAAACTTATCAAATCATATAGATAAAATAAAACAAAACCATTTAACTATTCAGTTACTATCTGTTCCAAAACCCCACATAAACAATCTAAAGCAAAATTTCCAATACAGTGGTGCGGTACTTTTGAACAGCTTATCTCTAGAACTTCGTCAAGCAAAACCTTCGAGTAGCTTTAAATGTGGTTGTAAGGTTTTTTTGGCTCTTAATACACGGCATTAATGGAAAGCAGGCATTTTGATAACCTATATTTTTATACATTATATTTTTTGTATTCTTTTAAAATACGTCTCATGAATCAAAAAATTACTTGATACGCTTGAAGCTACGTGCTGAGGAAAACGAAATGTATCTGGTGATTTGTTCCCAGTATTTATTGTGTTTATGTACTAAATTGAGTTGAAAAATGCCTTATCATTTGAAATACCAAATAACTCATTTTCGTATAAAACAGAAATTTCGTTTAGTAGGTAACATTACAAAGTAATCTATTCGTTAGAAACCACAAATAACTAATAGACTTAAGAGACTGGTGGACTAAATTCTTTGTTAAACTGACATACTAGACAAGGTCTTTAATGCTCTACATACGTGTTTAGTTTCAAAAGGTTCTCTCTTGCCTTTGACTTCCAGTTCTCTTCACCGTAATCTAGATACCTAATTAAAGGAGAAATACATCATTTTTTGTTTGACAAACAGGAAAAGACAATTTTACATCATTCGTCGAATTTTCCTCATACTTAAATAGAATTATTATACACAAAAATAACAATGGTAAATAAATGACTGTGGTACGACAGCTAAAAAACAAGCTTTGTGCTTATGCTTTTTTTTGAACATCCTTACTCAGAAAAATGTTTACTTATCAGGAATGAGGCAGTAAGAAGAGGAAAATAACATATAAGGCTTGCTAAGAAATATAGGATATTACACGGTGGCGCGAGCATATGAAGTATATTTTCGAGCCGTAAAATATTTCAAGAGACTGAATCACTTCATTCACTTTGCTTTTCAGTAAATTAGTAATTATAGATCTGTTGATAGTAGAAGCAACTGCCTCTGGTAGGACTATCCTGAGCATTATTTACTTTGTTTAAGTAAGTTACTACGTATACTAAGTATCTATTTCATATCGAGCAATACAGAAAACGTTTCAATATAGTTTTCAGTAACAAACTAACACAAAATATACTTGCTTAATGGTAGTATTTACCATTGGTCACACAATGCCACAACACACTCGTCTGCAGATCGTGACATCACCAGTTTTTCAGGTTCCATATATACGACTGCCTCGCACTGTTGGTAATTATAGAAAATATTTTCAAACATTTGTTTTCTTTAATAAAATTCAAACACAATACAGGAATTCAATAACACCAAATAGGAAATACAGGGGAAAAAGTGACGAGTGAGTATTCCTGTGCTACTAATTATATCGAAAACAAACATCATTACCATTTGAATATAAACCTGCTTAAGAAAATTAGTAAGTTGTTCAGAAGTTAAGTTAAGAGGAACCAAGAAATCCTATTGTTGCAAGTTTCAAAGTTTTTCCTTTAAGTCATCCCGTATTTAATAAAATATTCGGCAGTTTACTTACGCTTTCAAGCAGCTTCTTTTGCACGAGTTTTTTCACCTCCTGCACTTTCTTGCCAGCAAACTCTCCAACGATTAACGTCCCTTCGTAAAAGCCCTTTTTATAAGTTAGTTCTTTCGCTTCTACTAACAGATCTCTGTCGTTTTGACTTTTAATTTTCAGGTCATCACAGACTTTGACAGCCGCCAAGTTTCCATAACCTGGAATCTCAATAATTGGGATCGGTTCGAAAGGAAGCACCATTTCATCCGTTACACCATATTTCTGTCGAAATGCCTTCGGAAAATGAAATACAAGAACTTGCATTATCTGAACTTTGCAGTAACCTTATAAAGGATGACACGAGGACTAGGCGCCTGATACCCTAAGATCATAACGAAAACCAATATTTTTGAAACAAAAATAAGCTTCACTCAAACATTTAAAGGCTGACGTTGACATGCAGCATTTTTAGATGAATTTGGATTACATTACTAACCTCTTTTTTCTGAACATCTCTAAGAGCAGCAAAATCATCTGGAGCGTCTGATGGTACAGAAGTTACAATACCGGTTCCTGAGGGGTTCATCAGAACACTAGCATTATAAGATGGAACTTAGCTTTTCATTAACACATTTCCAAAAAGTAAACATTACATTCCAAATGCTATCTGATATGATTGAGAAAGTCTTTGAAAATGGGGCTAAAGACGTAAACTAACAATAAAGTTCTCGTATAATTATAGTTAAGTTTTACGGTCGTAGGAAAGCAATTACATTTAATTTCATTAACCGCTTATAGCAGCAAAAACTTGAAAGTGTATTTTTTGATAAATCAAGCCTATTTCGTGATTTTCAATAAAGAATTTAGCAAGATTTGGTTTTAAAAATATACTTAACTTTATTACTATTTTTGATTTAAGAAAAACACAACACTTTTAAGCAATGAAAATTGCTCAATATAAGTACTAAAAAAACGCAACACTTTTAATAATGCTCACAGGAATAATTCTGCTTTTTACAATAAAGGAGATTGACTTCTATAAAAGATTGATAATGATAGTGATAACAATACATTATTTATCGTCAATTGGGATAGAGGTGGTTGCCCATTAGCCAGAGACCAATGTTTAATAGCTCGATGGCTCAGATCTTGATGTGAAAGTCAAGTTTGGTGAGGGAGAAAAGACGGAGTACCCGGAGAAAAGCCCTGAGATTGACAAGAGAGACAAGAAAATTTGACTCTACTCACGTTACATTGATCAACAAAATAACATACATTATTTACAAAAGTTTGGAAAACACTAGGTAGAGAAGAATTTATATTCTTTTAATATTTGGAGTCGGGTGTCAACAAAAATGCTTTTATAACAATTTAAAAAAAGAAAAAACGTGAATAAAGGCACAAACAAAAGGGAAAAAAATACAGAGAAACAGAAATTATGAAAGAGTTTTAGGCAAAAAATATTATGCCAGAATTAATTAAAACAATGGTTACAAGCTTAAGTATTTAGTTATCATTTCAGATTGAATGATTTTATGGAATCTTTGGAAAGTTAACTTTTTTAGTCGACTCTTTGATTTTGTTCCATATCTTTGCGCCCTGGTAGCGAATGTTGAGTTTTTCAAAATTAGTCCTAATTGATGGAATATAGTAACTTGACCTAGAGACTAATATTGTATTATAACCATGTCTGGACATGACTGAATGGTAGAAATTGTCAAGTACCAATGGAAACTGTCCTGAGCGGAACTTGTAAAGAAAAATGCTGTGTTGGTAAGTGACAAGATACCCCAGCTTCAGAATCGATACCTTTCTAAAGAAGGGGGAGGAGTGATTACGGTGTTCAGCAAAAGTCAGAATTCGTATTGCCACTTTTGTAACACGTATGGTGCGTTAAGGGTGGCTTTGTTAGTACTGCCCCAGACAAGAAGCTCGTAGTTGAGAAATGGATAAATTAGTGAATAGTATAACTGGACATTGAGATCGACAAATCTCAGTCCACATGCTGAGCCCAGGAATCGATCCCAGGTCGTGGAGGTGGAAGGCACGGCTAATGAACTCTCCAACCTGACTCCCAGGAAGATTTATCCGTTTTATACATTTCAATTATTTTTCAAAACACGACAAAGTCCAACTTTGTAATAAAATAAGACTTGGTGTTCTTATCTTTGCCCAACGATTATGTACATCTAATGATAGAAATATGGCATACCTTTGTCCTCCTTGATGGTTAACATTGGTAAAGTATAAATCACTGGATTTGGTGTTAGAGGAGCTTTCAGAGGTAGTCCCATTATGTCCTGTTTGGTGTTAACAAAATTTTAAATATCAAAGACTGCATTCAGAAACCAAAATGGATTTACAACCAATCACAGTGTGTATTGTTTGGGCTTCTTATCTACTTGTTTTTAGCCTCATTTCAACTTAATAAGATCATAAGTAATAGCAGCGCGAAAGCAAAAAATTAAGCTGAAAAGGATACAAAACAACGTTTTAAAGACCAAAAACTAGTCTACTTATTTAGATTATTAATGGCAATTACTCATTAATCTTAAGTTGAGTAGCGTACACAATGAATACAAGCTGTAATGAAATCCCCCAAACAGTAATGTTGGTGAATATCTACCTAATCCATGTTATTTCGATGCAAAGAAAAAAGGCAGCATATAACAAATTTAATGACCTGCCCAACAAGTTCAAGAAGAACATTAACGACACCATTTTGTGGAGTAAATCCCTGGAATGACATGTTTCTTGCAGCTCGCTTGGTACAGATGAACACCTCATGTTCCACACTTGTCTCAAAAGCGATATACTGAAAGATAAGTGTAACAGAATTGTTATTTAAAGTGAGAGCTAAAACGAAAAACATCACAATAATTGTTATCAATGTCTATATAACATAAATGAAAGTTTTAAAAGCAAGCAACAGATGAACAAAGAGTCAAAAGGTCAATTTGATGGATGCAATTCCATAAGATGCCAATAAATAACATTTTTGATTATTCGTCTTTGATAAAACATCAGTGGCGTAGGAACCGTGGGGGCCGTGGGGGCACGGGCCCCCCCAATAGTAAAAGTGGGGGGGGCCGGGCCCCCCCAATAATTTGCCACAGACAAGTTTTTAAAAAATATGCATTGGCGATCATGCTTATTTGAAATCTGAAAGTAAATTTGCAAAGTATAACAAGTCTTGTGCGGGCCGAATTAGCCGCTGCGATTAATACCAGAGTTACTCCGAAAACAAAGTTCCATTATATATATCCTATATAGAGTACTGCAGTTGGATAGTTCATACACATTCCGCTGAGCTGTTTTGCGTGCATTTAAAATAGTGAGCCTGAATGCTAGCAGCCGTGAACTGTTGTTTTTGCCTTTTTCGCGAAGAGTCGCTTTTGCTCAGAGTATACAACTCAATACAACTCACACAGGAATTGCTTGTGGCAAGTAGAAATAAGACTTGACTTATTGTTTGTTTCAAGTCTTCGCCAACATGAAACAAATTAGTTTCAATGGTTATAAATTTGGTATTCAGTAAATCTAGCAATCAAATGGTTGAATTTAATTTTAAAGATGGTTATAGCCAACTCGGCGCTACGCTCCTAGTTGGCTATTTACCATCTCATATCCAACGCGCGCTCTTGGAATAATTGTTAAATAAAATAAAGGACTTACAACTGTGCCAACATGTATGTAGAAGAACAGAGACTTGATTGTCCTAATTAAAAAACATGAGCAGTATACGATTAATCAACGCCATACAATATTTTTGCTATTGCTGAACTTGCTTACGGGAAGACTGATCTAACAAAAATGGATAATTATCTTTCCCAAGAACCATAATTAAAGAACACAAAAAAATAGCCAATATTCGTGATAGACATCCTTATACAACCAATAAAATTCAATAAAATTACATGTAACTTGAGTAAAAAATGATTTTATCTTCAGCACATAATGGTGAAAACACTCTTAAACTCTTTTCACTTTCAGTAAAATTTTATTCCTGTGAAAACAAACACAAGATTTATTATCCATATATAAACCCTATAAAGGTTGTTTTATGAATTTCGCCATTATGCTCGACACGTAATTCAAAGGAAACCTTCTTTCAAAGCCAAGAAAAAGAAAACTAATAGTATAGGTTCTCTTTCACTTTTACTGACTTGACATTTAGTCCTAAGATATATATTTGTCTTGTATGATTTTTAGCATATGGACTTTTCTCATAAAAACAGACATTAAAATTGGTACGAGTTCAAAACTGAAAATTAAATAATTGGAATTAGAAAACAAGTTTGTTTTTCTTACTAACTTAGCAAGTAGTTCATTGCAAAACTAAATATTGATAAATCTAATAATCGTTACAAAAATAATTAAAAACGACATAGTTTCAATTGCTTCTGTAAATCGGCTTATTTGTTGCAAGTTCTAAATATTTAATACTTTTAATCAATAGAATCTCATGGCAAGAATAAGCGTGAGGTTTTATCTTAAATTAAAGTCCCTATATCGCTTAATTTTTTTATCATTTGGATGAAAAGTGGCAGAATTTTGGTAAACACCTGCTTGCATTACTTTTCTACGAAAAGTAGATCCCTTCATTAATACTAAATTTAGAAAATTAAAAAGTATTTCGCGGTTCTTGTTACGTTTTCTGAGTTCCGAAGCAAGCAAATTAAACAATTTCGGGACAGCTGTCATTTTTGGCCGAGTGTTATTTCCATTATGAAGTCCTGGGTAATGACGTAGAAGAAGGTACTTGTGTGGCTTCCGGTTCAATACTATATAACACTTTCTTCGCCAAAGGTTTTAAACACTGCGAAAAATAGAGAAATTCAGTTTAAAGTCATTTGTTTGTCACGTTTTTCATTGTAAAATACGAAAGAGAGCGAAGGGTGTCTGCCTACTGCTACGTCACAGGAACCAGTCCCCTGCGCTCGGTCAGAATTTTAATTCCTAACTTTTTTTGATTGAAAAGCATACTCAGGTTCGGAATTTTTCTACGGTTTCATAGATGACAATATATTTAGTTTTTATGTTAAGATTAAGGGACTTGAAATACCATGTATAAGATATATTTTTTTGCGTGGTAAGATTAAGGGACTTGAAATACCATTTATAAGATATATTTTTTTGCGTGGTAGAATATTGAATAACTTTTATACAGACCAGTTATGATAATGCTAGGACTCAACAACGATGTAAGTGACATTTATCAGTCGTTCACTACGACGAAAGACTCCAACAAAAATTATAGATAATTAGTATTTTACAAAATTTTGATACCTTATTCCAAATTTTAGAAGTTTTTGATCCCCGATCACCGGAACAAAATTTTGATTCTAACCCCCAAATTCCCCATTTATCCCGAATCCGACCCTTTTGATTGTTGATCCTGGCCACATTTTAAGGCCTGATCCCTGATGCCATACCACCTATACTTTTTGCCAGAATATTTTGTCACAATCCACAAATCAAACAAAGAAAGGTAAGAAGTTATAAATACAACGACAAACTTTTTTTTATTTTAATACGTTGAAAGACAGAAACAAAATCAAATATTAATTCAAACATATCAAGAAACATTTTAACCATCATTTATACAGTATCATGCACAAGCTTTTTACATGAAAACAATTTTTACGTGCTTATAAGTAAAATACTGCTCAGTATTTCAATGAGATAAACACAACTGTGTTTGTAAAATGTTTCTTAAGTTTCATAGCGTTTTATTTTGCTTGTTTTCAAATGCTATTTTGACGATTTGTGCCTCAGAATTTAGGTTTGACGAAAATTCACAAACGTTATTTTCTCAAGGAAGTTTTTGATATCAGCCTGCGAAATGATCCCAGATCATAGGAATCCATAGTTGCTTGTAAGTTCGTTCCAGTATGAGACGTAAGTAACACACTCAAAAATGTCCTTCATGTGCACTGCGTTAATGGCTTAATTAATAGGTAGTTACGGCCATGCTCTTGGACTCTCTTTGCACGCCCCTCTTATCTGCTGTTTTACAGCTCTGCGGATATCTTTCATACGCCAACAATAAAGAAACGGATTGCTGCAAGCATTCGAGTACGACACTGTGAAGAAAATCCTTGCAGCTAAAACGATTTCAACTGTTTCACCCTTGCTCATTGAATGCTTAGCAATAACCCAAAACACCCAAGGAAGATATGACACACAAAAGAAACCAACTATGTGCAGTAACGAACGTACGGATCTTTTGTAACGAGCTATGTTAAGTTGACTATGCTGTGTTGATTGTGTCTGACATTTAATATTGCGTTGATGATAATTGACAACTCGAAAGATTTTGAAATAACAAATCACAGTGTTGAGCGAGAACCCAACAACAAACACAATTTTGGCTATTTCGGCAGAAGGCCGATGAATGCATATCCATAATGCAAAACAACTAGCTGTCATCCAAACAAAAAACAAGCACAACAAAATTCTAGGTACAGTGATAATTTCCCTGTACCGAAGGTGGAGTTTGAAAGCAAGAAAGCGATCTAACGATGTGAAAGAAAGAGTGAAAAAAGTCACAGCTAATAGTTGATTAGCGAAATATTCATGTACTCTGAGAAGTATGGAGAGCAAAACACAATTTTCAAAAAGAAGAGTAACGTTTGAAGCCACAAAGACAGGTTGTGAAACCAAACCTATCGCCAAATCAGACAAGGCAAGTCCAGAGAGAAGCACGAAAGATGGACAATGAAGACAGGGTGTTCGCCAGATTGTTACCACCACAAGAAAATTCCCAATCGTTGATACGATAGCTAACAATCCATTTGCGAGGCAGATAAACAAAATTACGAGCGAAAACTTTTCAGTAGTACCAAGCAAGAGGTATGATGCTAGTTGTCTTTGGCAAGAACTGTTCATGTTATAGCTGAAGAAGTTCGTAAAACTAAATGCGGGATATGTTATAAGAAAAGCGCTTTTTTCCAATTTATCTTCCCCGCAAGTTTTACGAAACAATTTGTAATCTACAGGTGAAATTTAGAATTAAAAATATACAATACTGCGTAATAACCCTGCGGATAAAACGAACAATGCACGCATATAAAGCGGTAATTTCTATCGTCAATGGACGCTGCGTCAGTAGTATCTATCAAGGGATATAGGGTCAACTGGCGCGCCAAAAATCAGCTGATCGTATTTTTTCGCGGGAAAATCACCAAAGTTAAAAATAACTCCAAAAACAGTATAAAAAGCGTAGAAAAAGTTAAAATGAATTAAAAATATTGTAGAAATGGCAGATCAAATACCATTTGATATTGCTGTAATACTAGATAATATAAAAGAAGCTCCTCGAGAAAAATTAGAAACACTTTGTTTTTCTCTTCATTCAATCTACTTTGGAAGTTGGGAATTAATGCCTACGCGTGAATTAACTAAAAGAAACGCAGTTTATACAGCGCTGATTGATTATTGTATTTTTATTGAAGATGTCAAGCGACGGAAGGAGGAGGAGGTCAGCGAGGTTATTGGAGAAAGTGAAGGTGATGACAGAGAACAAAAAGATGACAGAGAACAAAAAGAGAGCCGAAAGAGAAATGCGTCTGATGAAGAAGAGGAGAAGAGCTGATTATTATAAATTAACAGAAAATTATGAAGAAGAGAAGAAAAAGAAGAAAACTTGGCAAAAGATAAGAAATCGAGAAATTGCGCAGATTCGAAAATCTTACAAGCCAAAGAATATTGAAAGTAAAGAAACTTTTTATTTGGCTAATAATCTTACGGAAGATGAAGAGAGGGCTTTACATTTTAGTTTACCGTATTATTTAATTCATTTTCAAGAAGAAGAAGAAAAGAAAAAAGAACACAGAATTATTTCAAAATATATTCATAATTATACTGGAAGAGGAGGCGAATTAAGATTTTATGATGAAAATGGAAAAGAGTTATTATTTATAGGACACATAAGAAAAAAATTACCACCACGTCATCAAGAACCTTTTTATTTGTTATCAAACACCAATAATGTAATTTAGTTACATGCTAATAAAGTATTTTTTAAGATAATTCGTGGGTATAGATGTGTTTGTTAGAATAGTTCTAAAGGAAATCACGATTTACAGATATAATAAATATATTTGCAAAACGTGATCTCGTTTAGAAGTAATCAAAATTCCATTTTTTTCCTTCTTTGTGAGATGCTTGGAAATAAACACACACGAAATACATACTAATAAAATTTTATTTGTAAAAAAGAACTACTATGCAGGGATCTAGACCCAAATCCATCAGACTTTAGCTGTCAAAAACGACCTATATGGACCCAC
>JAOTRI020141865.1:0-10704 GCA_028564885.2 Zoanthus sanctaehelenae
CAGGTAAGGAATAATTTCAATTTGAATTTATTCCTTACCTGAAGAAGGCTAGTTTGGCTAGCCGAAATATAGTATTAATTTTTTCTTTACAAACGTCGTGTTGACTTATTTATTTGTCTTTTTAAGTTTTACACCGTAACACTAACAGAAACTGAATTTTTAACTAACGTTAAACGTGACTAAACTTTTTCTTTGGAGTAAATAAAATGAAAAATGAACCGGGTGGTGTACTTTTTTATAAAAAGATATTTTAAGAACAACAAGACTCAAACTTAAGAACAATTTAAAAGAACAATCTGGGGCTAAGAATCCGAATAGTATGAAAATATTTTCTGAAGAGACTTCACTTAAGCTAATAAACCAACTTAACAACACAATATCACTGACACTGAAACACAAGAATTGGGCCTAGTTGTTCAAAGGCTGGTTAACTTTAACACTGCGTTATTAATTCAAACAGGAAATTCTTCTTTAAGAGAAGGTTAAACGATTATTTATATAAACTGTTTGGATTTTTCTAGGAAAAGTCTTGTTAATCCCAGAAATTACAAGATAAAATATCTCCTTGGAAGATTGGAAACAAGATCGAAAATTAAACATTTAACCTTGGGTTAGTGTTAACCGGCTTTTGAACAACTGGGCCGTGTAGAATACTAGTCTCATGCAGCCGGGATGTTTCACATTGATTCAGTACAAAATGCGAGGCGCGTCGTTTTGCAATCCTTACTTGTTTCTATAATGCTTTTTCTTCAATTCCTTTTCTTTTCTTTGAACTACTAGAATAAGAAAGAATAAAGAACAATTTAAGGCTGAAATCACTGAAAAATTTAGATCAATGAGCTTCGGAAAAATTTACTGGTTATGATAATAAAACGCGTGTATGTAAGTAGGATGTATATAGTATTGATTAGGAACTAAGCCGACGCCGAATTAGGAACGATAGTAAATGTCACATTACATGTTGACACCGAGGTCCGAGGTCGAAAGAAAGTACAAACTACAACGTAGAGCATCAAGAATTGCCTTGGCTCAAAGGAAACGTGACTGGATGTCTTATGGAGATCGTTGTAAACTGTTGGATTTAGAACGCAGAAGAGAATATTTGTCTTTGATCGAATACTTTAAAATCGTATTTGGTTTAAGTGGTTTAGATTTTAATGATTATTTTAAATATTGCATGCAGTTGTAAAAAAATTAGTGCCAAGCATCAGTATAAAATTCAAACCAAATCAAGTAGAGTTCATTGTTTTAAGTATTCGTTTTTTGTAAGAATCATTCATTCCTGGAATAATTTACCTGATAACATATTTGAATGAGGTGTTAGTATTAGTTTCTTTAAAACTAAAAGGCATTTATAAGATAGTTCATGAATGTTAAGTAATTCTGATCATTTCATACGAGTTTGTAATTCTTAAATGTTTTTGTAGTTTTAAATTTAATTTTTATGTCATTGTTATTCTTTGGACATTTTTAAAGTTTTAAATTACAGTATTTTATCACAGGTTTTTGAAATGAAATACAACTTTTTACTATTTATTACACACTTTTTAATCAAATTCAATTTATAAGAATCACGAGGCATTTCAAGAATCTTTTAGGAATTGTAAATGTGATTGGTAAAACATTTTTTAGTTTCATCATTTTAAACTTACAATATTTCGAGGCCTTGGCGCCTCATCTCTTCAGCATCAGAGTGTAATTAGCTAAGCGACAAACATTTAACTAAGAATCAAATTCAATCACTTGACCGATACAAAAAAATACTCAGTTTACGTTAGGTTTTAATTCAAGACTTGTACCACGAAAGTAGCTCTTCAATAATTAAAGACTTTTGGTACATCTGTTGGTTGACCAACATTTTTGTGTTATATTTGTTTTGTTGTAACTGAAATGAAGTTTTTTTTATGTACAGTTGCACAATTCTCAATATTGCTCAGTTGGTAAACAGTAGTTTATGAAGTCTAACGATAAAAAACGTCATCGTCGGCCTGTAGTTTAATTTTGAGCGCACGAAGCATTTTGGCAATTTGCAACATATGGCGGAAAACGTTTTTATCGTTATGGACAAATTAAATCGCTTTATAAATCTTAGTCTCTTGTATTTTAAAATTTTTTTTTTGTTTTAACTTCACATTGAAAACTCGGATGCTATTTCTTAATATTGCAATGTGTTTTATAATATAAGAGAATCCGCTGGTGCCAATGCTTTCTTTTCAATTTTACATTTTCAAGTGTTGAACTCGAAAATATACTTCAATGCGTTAAATTTATTTCCTAATCCGAGCTCAACACTCTAATGATTCATTTGCACATCTTAAGATTAATTTGCGTTTGATAACGAACTTTTTATGTTTTATAAGAAAGTCTAGTATATTTTTAGGCCAAGGCTGAAAGATTTTAAATATTTTTCTTAGTTTCGTTTTCCCCGTTTTTGGTATGTAATCTATGAAAAATTATTTAGTATATAATAAATATGTAAATGTAAATTATACACCGTATAAAAGAAAGAATACTTACTCACGTTTCGGACGTTAGTCATTCGTCGGAGTAAAAGGGAAAAATAAGATTGTCTATTTACCAAATCCATGCTTTTGACTTTTGTGCCGTTATAATGTATAAGATAAAGATAAAGTTCTCGGCCATTCTTTAGCCTAAGGAGTTCTGTTAGGGGCTTGTTACAGTAACTTATAGTTTGGCTACTTTTCAGCATGTCGTTCTTATAAAAAGATAATTGTTTTTTCACAAAAGTAAAATGCTTATTCAAGACAACAAAAATGAAACAAATTCAGAAACATGCAAGAACATATCATAAAGTGTATATGTTGTTGACTTGTCAGTATACCTAGTTCATGGTCGGCAATTTGCAACATCGCCAAAACGAATGGAAACTTCGAAGAAACCGTAATCTTGCATACTTAAACTACTTAAAGTGCCTAATGGCACTTCATTTCAACGTTTTGGTCATTATTCGAAAGCTAGACTTCGGCGAGTCAACAAACCCACGCATACGAGCCTGAGGTAAGAAATTTGCATTTTGGTCCAAAGTAACCTAGATACTTTCAGTTTTTTTTGCACTTTCTTAAATGTTATTTTTAGTGAATTTAAAACTTTGCTCTAAAAAGCAAATAAGCTTGTTTCTTGATAGCTGAGGGCATTTTAAAAACGCCATAAAAAGTCCTATTTACTTACAGCCCGTTAGACTTTAACTGTTTTATTTTTCTGTTGATTAAATTAACTTTAAAAGTGCTGTTAAATTAATTAGCTTCTTTAAAATTGTTTTCTTTTTGAGAATTAAAGCGATGCAAGCAAACATGTAAACATTTAATAGCTGAGTTCGTGAAATATTATTCTGGAAGAAAATTCGCCGGTTTAGAGAACGATTTTTAATGTCTAGATTATTATTATGCCCGATATAGCCAAATAAATCAGAAATATGAAAAGGTTTTGTGGGTGTTTGTTGGACTAATGACATAAATGAAACTTAAACTTTAAAAAGATTTATTTAACATATACTAATTTAGCTTTAGGATTTCAACTGTTGTAAAATTATCAAATTTATACAATTATACTGCCGGGAAACAGTAAAATTTCTACGGCCGTTAGCTGATAAAAAAAAAAATTAAAATCTACAGCAAAAACAGAAAAATAAAACAATTACACCCTTTTTAAAAATACACTTCTTTTTCATAAGAACCTTTTTTAAAAGAACATGAGGCCGAAAATTGCGAAAATTTACGAACATGTTAAGAACATGCTAAGGCTGAGAAAAGGTGCAGAATATTTATTTATGATGAAATAATTCATACAGTGTTATTGAAAACTTTGCTTGGGCTTCTTGACTAAAGTTTGCAGATAACAATTTTACATCATGGGTTTTTCATTTACCAAATTGCAGTTCTCAGGTATAGTTCTTGAGACAAACTTTCGTAGCAACTACTATATTTTAAAATTCAATTCAGCACAAATTAAAGTACATGTACAAATCATTGTATACAGAAAAGTACCACATACGGTACATGTAATATTTACATTGTCTAAAATCAGTAAAGATATTTTAAGAACATGTTTAAGAACATTTGAGGCTGATATAGCGCAAATATTTTAGAACGTTAATTAAGCCTCTGTCAAAAAACTCGACGTTCTTATAAAAAAAAGAGTATAACCGTGTATTCCTTCTTTGCAATGCTAATTTATTGCTATTTTTATTAGCTAAAAGAACTTCACTTGACTTGGTAAACATCACCTTATATGCCAATAGTTATTTAATATAGTTCATACTACCAAGTATGGTAACATTTAACCATGCTTTTGACTTTTTATATTTTTAGAGATATTTCTTATCTATTAGACACAGAAATGTTTAAACTGACACAAACGTAGTCAATCAAAACTCATCAACCAGATAGAGATGATAATTACTTTTACCAATATTGGCTACTGCTAGGAAGGGTGGAGTCATTTTAAACACCATCTATGGAGTTACGACCCCACCCCCTTTTCCACTGCTAATTTCTAACATTTCTCAAAGTTTTCACCTACAGAACTCAGAATCTTTGGACAATAGAAAAGAGCTGCAAGCAAGTTTATCTGGAATCGAATGCAAAGTAATTAATTGCCGAAGGTCACACAAATGTTAATTTCTGTAGAGCCGGGATTAATATCGGAGACCTTACAATTTGACAGAGATTTTACCAAATATGACTGTGGTGCACATGCGTGCTGGTTATGTTGCAGCCACTAAAGAGAGCACTATGGCCTCGCGGGTCAGAGGGACTAATTCCGTATTGAAAACTCTTAAAAAAAGAGTGAGCCCGAATGTTAGCAGTATTCTATATTCCAGCCACATCCCACAAGCGTTACGCTTCCAATTTACTTTGTATTTTTTATGGGAATCTAAGCCTGTTGTTAGCTGTGTCGTGCTGCTGAGGCCCAATAAGGCCGAAACAGCTGTCCACGACTGCTACCATTGGGGATCACTCTTTTTTTAAGGGTTTCAGTACGGGATTAGTCCCTCTGACCCGCGAGGTCATAATGCTCTATTTAGTGGCTGCATCATTACCAGTAGGCATGTGCAACACAGTCATATTTTATATTCCAGCCACATCCCACAAGCGTTAGGCTTCCACTTTACTAGAGATTTTACCATATTGATTATTGTAAACCAGAGGTTTTTTAACACAGCAGTGTACTCTCCATATATTCATTTGGACCGCAGTCAAGCTCTCATATGTTCATTTGGACCAAGGTTAGAAGGCAGGGAGATTTTATTTTGAACAAGCAACCAAGAGGCCGGAGCCGAAGAAGAACCACGTCACGTACGCACCTCAAAGAAGTCTCCTGGCTCAGCCTCAATGCCCTCAAGGATGAACAGATTCGCGAGGTCCACCAACACAGTTATCAAGTTCTCATCCACCCCTGATAGACGCTGGATACTGTCCAAGACATAGCCGACGGACAAACACCAAGCATGGGCCTGAAGAAGGATAATAATATGTTATTCCTTGTCGGATACATTCTTGTTTCTTCCAAATCAGAACTATTAATATTTTAATATTAATATCTATAAAATGAGCGCCAAAGGCGAAAGGTAGGTATTTATTAAACACAGGAAATCGCATGGACGCCAGTGCATCGCGTGACGTTTGAGTGCAAGAAGGGTATGTTTCGGAGTATCCAAATTTGACAAATTTTAAACCATGAGCAACCATAAAATGCTCGAGCACGTTTGTGCGATTTTTTGTTCAATATGTTCATTATATTCCTTACACTGCCAATTTTGAAATTATTTCAGCATAGAAACCGGATTCAAAAATCATGTTTTCTAACTATCCATACTATAGAATTTAATCATTTACCTGAGCACATCGCACAAGGTCAGCTGAAACTTCATTCCAAGCATCTGATGAATCCGTATTAGACAAGATTTTATTTTGTAGTTTCTCAGCAACTTTAGCAATCAATCTGTTCGCGGAGGAATAGAATGAGAACAATTTACTAAACTTGAAAACTAAACCCGGAAAAATGCCAAAAATGCAATTTTATGGATTAGCAATAAGCAGTTCTTGGTTTTCACATTAATCCAAAACAGAAACTGGATGTTCATTTACATGAGTTTGCGTTCACACAAATCGACAAAAATATTTAAAAATAGTCAACAACGGTAAGAAGATGAATGACAATGGCTTTGCCAAGGATGGTGTTAAGAATGCCGACAATAAAAGGAAGGGTGATGACAATGAAGATGCTAGCTAATGCCATGTCCATATCTGGGTCCAGTTGTTCAAAAGTCGGTTAGCACTAACCCAGGCTTAAATGTTTAACCCACGATCTTGTTTCCAATCTTACGATAAAAGATTTTAGCTGTAATTTTAGGATTAATAAGACTTTTCTTAGAAAAACCCAAACAGTACCCATAAATAGCCCTTTCCCTCTTCTCAAAGAAGAAATAAATGTTTAGAACATTTTTCTAGAACAAAAGAAATCCCAGCATGCATTGGCGAATGAATCGTTTATCTTATTTGTGTTATTCTCCTCTGTGCCAAGCTGAATTCTAATATATCTACTAAACGGAATGAGTTTTGAAAACTCTTTAAACTTGAGTTAATGGTTGATCTATGACCCCATCTTGAAATGCAACATTAAACAAATTTTAACAAGTATTTTTGTATTCACTGTTAACTCACTTTGCAGCCCTTTGTTCATACAAAGTTCTTTGTATTTGTGGCTTGAGAAAATCATTTTCACAAGAAACTGCGATTTTGCCATTTGTTTGTGGAGCTGTAAGATAGGACACACTTCGAGGTAAAGGTTTACCATCACGAGCCATGGCTGTGCATTTCATCAAATATCTGATACAATAAAGATTTGGTTAGTAATCATTGAGATTAAAAAGTGTCTTTTGTACCTGGGTTCACACTGAAACTGAGAAGTGAAATTCCATGACTTTTTTATGACTTTTCCAGGACCAAAATGCCATTTTCTATGACTAGGATATTACAAGAAATAAAAAAATCCACTCCAAAAAGAGCTCCTTACATTTTAATTAATGCCAATTATATTTCTGGACAATGAAAGATAGTGCTACGTTCTTGAATTTAATTCAAAACACTAAATTTGTTAATGTGTGACATGCGTGTGATACCAGCGTTTCTCAACACAGTTGCGCTCAATTACATTAATATTACAAGCGCCAAAAACCGTAGCTCGAGAACAAAATAAAATCCATGACTTTTCCATGTCCTTTGCCTTTTTTCCCAAATTTCATGATTTTTCTAAGCCTCGAAAATGCACTTTCAAATTCCATGACTTTTCATGGCAGTGTGAACTTTGTGTACGTCAAATATCCCCAGGAGTGAACTAGGCGTTTTTCACGGTAGCAAAATTACTTTTCTTTCTCATTCAAAACAAACACAAACAAAACAAAAACATTCCAGTAACGGACTTTCTGTGAGGAAACATTTCTTAAATCTAAGAGGTACAATCTTTGTAAGTGCTTGTACATAGACGTCCAATGGTTTACAGTAATAAATATGAGGGACAAAATATAATATGCAAGCAATAAATACAGTAGGTTAATATGTTGACAAAAAATTTCCTATAAAACCTTGTTAGAAAAGCAATACAAAAAAACAGATGAATTATAGTTATTTTAGAAAAAACAGCCTTGCAGAAATAAAATTGAAATGAAACAAATTTGACATTTTGCGTTGTAAAGTAGTAATAGAAACATGGATAGACTCAATGTTTAATGGAATGGAAACGTTAAACCAATTGTAGTATTGCACACAATTAGACATTATGCTGAAGAACAGTGACAGTTTTGTTATTTCTTCAGCAGCATTCTAGTTACGTCTCTTCAGATATATCTATTTAAACTCTGAACACTGACAAGAAAGATTAATTTCAAGATCTTTAACTAATGTTCGTGATACCTATATGCTCTTAATATAATGTTACACCGACTTGAGTTTGTGGGTTCGTTTTAAGTGTGTTTTAAGGGTTTAGATAGGGTAAATTTAGAAAATTATACAAATGACAATGTCTTTGAGCAACATTTCGACCATGCGGTCTTAAACCGTAATATAAACTGTAAATGTCAAATATCTTTTCTAGCGTAAAAACGTTACGATACCCGAGTGCGGATAAAACAATAAAAACGGCGTTGTTTACCACATACAGTTAAAGTGGGGGTCAAACGGGCATGAGAGTCGATTGGAGTTGACGTCAGCTTAACCGCTCTAGCTCTGGTTTGACTGTTAAATATCATGCATTCTCATCAACTGTCAACCACTCTCATCGACTTTGAACTAGTTTAAAATTTTCATGAGAGTCGATGAGAGTTTTCGTTCGTTTAATCCTTATATATATGAAAGGTGAGAGTTATTTGGTCAGGAGCAGCAGCAGCAACTTTTGGGGTTTGCAGGCTCAACTCCCAACTCAAAATTAACAAAAATTCGCATCATCAAACTCTCAGTACACAGCTGTATCTTCAATTCGTAACTCGTTGATTACATTGTTAAGCCCTTTCTTTTTACGGCGTTTTATCCACTGACTTCTTCTTCAAACAAAGCTACTCTAAAAAAAAGCACAAGCTGCTTTTCTTTTAAAAAAACGGCCCGCCAATTTTTTTTTTTTTGAGAATTATATAACAGGGGTGAATTGGCTGCCATTTTGATTTTACAGGATGGAAAGTATGTCACGCAATCACTCTCGTCAGGTCTTCCAAAGGCGATGCAAAGTCAATGATAATGGCAGAAATTTGAGGCAAATCTTTCATTCAGTTTTTATCTATAAACTCTCATGCTTGTTTGAACCCACCTTAAAGAAAATTCAAAATTTGGTTGCTTTTCTGTTTTAACATTTACTTTTCATAATCATTAATGCATGTACCACTGCAACTGTAACTTTCATTAAACTCCTGGTCATTTGGTTTTTGGTAAACAAAGGGCTCCCCAATAAAACTTATAACTTCCAAAACGTTCAAGAATATATCATGAGTTGTGCAAATCAAAAAGTAGAGCAAACAAAACTACCTAAACTGTAAATCTACAGCACCATAAATTTTAGAAACAAGCAATTAGAAGCAATAAAACCATACAAGCAAACTAAAATACGATTCTAAAAGCATACTAACTAGCGGTACACAATGCTATATGAGCTACGTAGGTGGTGAATTTTGATAAATTTGTAAGTTATAGCTAAATCCTTTTACAAGCCTAGTGGCCCATGGGGCCGGTGCTTATCTCCGGTTTCTGTAGTGGTAAGCGGATGAGAGTCCTTGACTCCCTCTGGACGGGACACTAATCCATCGAAGGTTAGCTACTAGCAGATGCTGGTACTCATTTACCTACCCCAAAAGGATGGAAAGCTGAGTTGGCTTAGGCGGAAAAAAGGCCACACAAATATTCGAATCTCGGCAAACTGCCGGGATCGAACTGGGGCGGTTGTGGCTGCAAAGCAGAGATCTTACCAACTGCGCCAACCACGTTATACACCGTATGAAAAGAGAGAAAACTTGCTGACGTTTCGAAGGATCCGGGTTTATAGCCGATAGAAACACGTAGGCAAGGTAATCGAAAACAACCAACGATGAGGAAGAACAAGAGTGAGTAATTAGCATTAAGAGTACCCAATCAGCGAGTAAGTCGCATCTCTTTGGTTTTGCGACAATCTTTGTCACTACTAACCAAAGATAAACAGAAAAACGAAAATAAAAAGTTAAACTATCAGACATCTTTGGATCGTTGTGGATGTGTACCTTGCAACCTGGAGCATTAACACTGTTGTGTCACCTTCATATGTGCACGAGGCGGAAGCGAGGGACTGAAGTTCGGGAAGCATGCTGACTGAGAGGTATCCGTGCCCACCACAACACTGGCGACAAACTTCGATATAACGACATGCCAAGGAGGTGGAAAAAGCCTTCATAGCACAGGTTAAGGAGTGAATCTAGTGTAGAATAAAGTACAATCGGTTTATAATACAAACGGTACAAACACTTGGTTTTTACTTTACCGCCTTCCCACTTATTTACCCTTTCTGCCTTTTACTCCTTCTCAAACTCTCTCCTTCCAGCACTCCCTTACTCCCAGCTTTTTACTTTCTCACGACCTCTATCCTTTTCTCATCCATTCCTTTCAACAATTTACTTCTTCTCAAATTCCCTCCTTCTATCACTTCTTTCCTCCCAGCCTTTTACTCATTCACTACCTCTCTCATTTTCTCACTCCATTCCTCCCAGCCTTTTACTCTTTCTCTAAGTCTCTCCTTTTCTCACGCCCTTCCTCCCTGCAATTTAGTCCTTCTCTAACACAGATTACTCCCTTCCTCTCAGCCTTTTACTTATTCACTAACTCTCTCCTATCCTTCCCCCATTCATCACAACAATTCAAACGTTCTCTACCTCCCTCCTTCCCTTCTACCCACCTAACGACCTTTAAGACCTTCTGAAGATCATACTAAATACCTTCCATTTTATCGTTCCTTTATTATTCTCGGTAATGTACGTTAGGCATTTACACAAGTTGCTCAGAATTCTCTCAGAAGTTGCTCCAAAAATGTTCAAAAGTTGCCTGAAAGTTGCTCATTTTAAGAAAAAGTTGCTCGAAAGTTGCTTTTTTCTCTAATAAAAAAAATCTATATCTACAACCAATTAAGGTAAATCTTGTATCATTTATCAATAAATAATTCATACAGTGATGATAT
>JAOTRI020141876.1:0-10702 GCA_028564885.2 Zoanthus sanctaehelenae
ATATAATTAAGAATTGTTATAATTATTATTATTATTGTTATTACCCTAGTTATTAGAGTGATTTGAAAATGTTTCAACCTAGAGCTCTCCAAATTACAGTTAATTTGACAAAAGACTAACTGTAAATTCTTCACTTTCTAACTCTGCTCACCGAGATATTAAAATATTTCAACCCAAAGTTACTGAAAAGAAAAACGCCCGAAATTTCAGTTTCGTACAATATATATAGAGGATGGGCGCGCGCATATAAAGTTTATCTTCGAATAGTAAAAATGTTTCACTATAGTGAACGCAACAAACGAATGAAATTTTTTTTCCATGAGAAGATGAACTTCATATGTGCAAGCAAACGTGTAATTTTTGTGTTTCGAAGATAGAAAAACTATATGAAAATAACGGGAAAAACAAAGGAATGACTTCAACGATATCACCACTAGTGAACACATGGAAAATATGTCACTCTTATCCCGGATCTACGAGTGGCATATTTTACAGTAAAACACTCATATCTAAATAATATCTATAATATATACGGTTATGGTCATCCTAGAGACTTTGAGTAATAACGATAGCAGCAGGATATTTTATTTTGTACCTTAAACAGGAAATGGAAGCAGAAGAAGCGAGACATGCAGACGAACTTCAAAGTTGGAAAACAGAGGCCCAGGCCGCCCAAAACAAGGTTTATATCTTTCACTGCCTTGATGGACCTACTGAAACTTAACAATTTTCAACAGTTCTGACGTCATACCTGAGTTGCTGAGAGATCAATATTTAGAACATCATTTAGCTATGAAAATTATTTCTTTGTTGTTACCCAAATTCCGTCATTAGCCTACAGTGTATGGTGTTAACTATTATGGTCACCCTGCCTTATTCTGCTTTGAGTATAATTGTGACTTCTGACGTTTAATCTTGTATATATTTGTTATGATGTTAATTCATTGTATTGTCATTTAGTTTATTTTTAAGGAGAAGTGTAATAAATAAATAAATAAGTTATTAAATAAATAAATAGATAGATAGTTCAAAGCGTCGACATAAAATACTTTTGTGTGGTGTTATGAAGGTTTTAATGAAAGTAATTGTCCGAGTAGCAGTTGTTCAATCCACAGTTATTGAGAGTTCTCGAACAATCACATCTTGCCATTGAAAACATGAATGCAATGCCATAAGCGTTTTGTTTTGTCTGTTGATTAGATTTTTAAAGTTTTAATTTCTTTTTATATTTGTCTGTCATTAGCCAGGGGTCATAGCTTCCCAATGCAAAGTTTTACGTTTGGAAATTGAAAACTAACATTATTTATTCAGGTCTCTTCACAAAAACCGGTATGAAAACAAGTTAAATCTAAATTAATATGCCCTAGTCCTCAATGAAAGCTGTGAGGGCTTAAAGTGCATACTCTACGAACTAAATTCTACGACTGTTTTGAAGTTAGGTAAGGAGCTCTTTGTATATACAATCAGTGACTGCATGGTTCTGGGCCCTTTTTTAAACTTAATAACTCTTGTTACAACGGCTTTTCATGAGATATCAATATGAGGAGGAGAAAGAGGAGGAGGAAGATGACGAGGTGGAAGAGGATAAGGATGGTAAGAATGATAACGAGGAGGATGAATATATCAGAGTGATGATGATGAGGAGGAGGAGGCGAAGGAGGAGGAGGAAGAGGATGATAATGGGATGATGAGGAATCAACATCCAGGATTTGAAGGCAACCGGAGTAACAACTCATTCTTTGTTTGGCAGCTTCTCGTGGTGGTTTTAACTTCAGGTCAGAACTGTTATTGTTAAGCATCTCGCTCTAAGAGCTAACAATCCAAATGTAAGCATTTTATTTTACTAACTGTACGTTTTTCATTGATTTTTGTTGCAGTTTAGAGATGATGTTACTGCGTTAACCAAGACACACAAAGAGGAAGTGAAACGCCTTGAAAAGGCAGTTGCTGACGAGAAGGTACTAGTTGTTTAAAAAGCAGTTAGTTTAGTCCAAATGTTTATATAAATTTCATTACATACTCAACAATAGTGTATTGTATTTTTTAGACTTTTTTTTAAGTGTTTAACATCGTGGAATGTCAATGATCTGCATTGTTATTGATGATAGAGATATTGGCTTTCAGAGTAAGGTCCTACAAGCAAAACAATCGGATTCGGTTGTCATCAATAATTTGCAGCAGAAAGTATCGAATCTGGAGAGCAGCTTAGAGCAGTCTACTAAATTCAACAACGTGGACATCGATAAACTAACACAGAGCCTGCGCACTATAGAACAGGAACTACACGAGAGTAAAACGCAAGCAAAAAAACTTGAGGAGAAATTGAATTCGTCGCGCCAAGAGGTAACTTTCCTGTTGAATAAGTTTTCTAAATACTTACTTTTCTAAGATGATGACTCGATGGTAACGATAGTTGGTAACGATAGTTGATAGTTGCGTTGGTCATTATGGTTATGTTAGTTATGGTGATTGTGTTGATTTAATGGTTATGGTGATGATATTGATGATTGTGTTTGATGATGATTATGCTGGCGATGGTAGTTATGATGATTGTGGTGTTGATGGTGGTTATAGTCAAAATGGTTGTGTTGTTGATGGTGATCAGTGATAATAAATGTCTTTTTGATGAAGAAGAGGATTGTTGTGGTGATGATAATGATGACCATTTTTGTCGATGTTACTGGTCTGTTTTACTAATTAGTTCACAAATTGCCTTCACAGTTGATGTTATTGCAAGAAACTGTGCGTCAAGAGTGTGAAGAGCGATTCCAACTGACTGAAGCTCTTTGTGAAGCCCGAACAGAGCTGCTAGCTGCTCGTCACGCTGGAGACCTATCCCGGAGTATATCAGGTTCCAGTCTCCACTCGACTATCGGCCACAATACTAAAATAAGGTCACCTTTCAATAACTGTATCGCTGGACCGACCTCAGCCGTCTGTGCAGTTGGTTTTGATGGAGGTGTTAGCGCAAGATCGCGTCCTTCGTCACGTGGCAGTCCAAAAAATCGCACTCGAATGGGTTTTGATGACGTGGACGAGAATAGAAAGCGAATTGCAGCTGCAATGGGACGAGATGGCGTGAAAAGCAGAAACAGCTTAAACAGCTAACGCCAAAGAAATGTAATATGTGAATAAGTAGCTTACAATGCCAAGGTTTGAAACAAGTATTTGCCAAGGCTAGTCCTTTGTACGAGCAACTCGGTTGACGCGTGAAACGCCAGTTTTGTACGCGACTACGATTATTAAACCTTCCAAGTTAGAGTTGATTAAATAATTTGTTGTAGAACCCACTCGACTGTTTTTAATTAGTTTTCTGTAGTCAGACGAGTATGTTTGTCTCAGAAACGGAGTTGAATGAACAATATATTTCATATTTATTAGCTACATTGGCGGTTAAAAGTAATTCTAGTTTTATATTCGAACTAGTACTTGAACTAAAATAATGGTAGTTTATTCTTGCTAATTTTTTGCTCGTACAAAGTATAAAAATTGCTGTTATTACTGACAGCATGGATATTCTTTTCCAGCCTTTGTTTCTAGTATCTAGTGCAAGCATTTAAAAGGCTCAATACCACGTGAGGAAAAAGATTATTTATTATGGTACTTTACTCACTGTTCAACTAGGAAGCACCGATGAACAGCGAACAACTAGATTTTCAACTGTATATATAGTTGATAATATCGTAAAATTTCGGTTAGGTTACTCTTGTTAACTTTAATATAACCCGTTAGACTTTTTTATAACCGGTTGAATTTCAGTACAGCCAGTCGGACTTCAGTGTATCAGAGAGGAGTCAGTGTACTCAGATTATACATGTGAACTTCAGAGTACCTACGACACGAGACGTCATTCATGGCTATTCCCAGCCTCTCAGTACGCGGCTAGCCATATACCAAGCAGAAGGAAAATTCCCGAGATTCAAAGCACTGTACCAAAAAAAAGAGTTGTCCAAATTCAAAATTGCTTTTGAAGAAGTACTTTGAATTTTGTATGATCATAAAGTTTGATGCAGGACAGGAAAAAGGTTTATTTGGATTTTAATGCACGTTGTCCAGGATGTCCCAATTCAGTGAATAAACTATCGGAGTGATAAGTTACTGTCTTGATTTTTTGAAGTGCATTAAGTTTTTGCAACTTTTTTACCACAGGTATCTTTTGGCTTACTTAGTTCTTAACGTTTATATAATGCCGTTTTTAATTAAACAAATTAGGTTTATGAATTAAATATCTTTTAAGAAGAGTTATTTTACCATTTCGAAGAACAATATTAGTCCGAAATTAAATTAGCCATTCTCAAAAACACCATTATACTCTTTGCTTGCCCTTCCAAAATTTTGCATAAGAAGTATTTTTATTTTAAATTGATCCCAAGAGAAACTGTAAACAATGCTTATGCAAAATTTTGGAAGGACAGGCAAAGATTATTATGTTCTTTTTAGAATTGGCTAATTGGACTTCTTGAGCGTCGTTGGTTCAAATCCCGTCTGGGTCGTGAACATTTGGACTTCTTGAGCGTCGTTGGTTCAAATCCCGTCTGGGTCGTGAACTTTTGGACTTCTTGAGCGTCGTTGATTCAAATCTCATCTGGGTCGTTAACTTTTGGACTTCTAGAACGTCTTTGGTTCAAATCCCGTCTGGGTCGTGAACTTTTGTACTTTAAGAGCGTCGTTGGTTCAAATCCCGTCTGGGTCGTGAACTTTTGGACTTCTGGAGCGTCGTTGGTTCAAATCCCGTCTGGGTCGTGAACTTTTGGACTTTTGGAGCGTCGTTGGTTCAAATCCCGTCTGGGTCGTGAACTTTTGGACTTTTGGAGCGTCGTTGGTTCAAATGTTTTTGGTTCGTGAACTTTTGGACTTTTGGAGCGTCGTTGGTTCAAATGTTTCTGGTTCGTGAACTTTTTTATGCGTTCTTCTTGCTATTGCGTGATTGTTTGTCTTGAATAATTCTTTCATGCTGCGATATTTTAGGAAGTGCTATATTTCGATTGATTTTTGTCTTTTCAGCTTCTTTTTAACCTTCACTCCAACAGACTTTCTTCCTTCCCCGATTATGCTCTCGTTGTCATCAGAAAGCTATAAAGTAAAACATTACTTTCAGTTAAATCCACTCTGTTTTAGAATAACCACTAATTTCAGGATGAATTGGCAAGTATAGACAGCACAACGTGCTTTGATTTAGCTCGAAACGCTAAGTTGAGCTGTATGGATTGTGCCATTCAAACGTTAACATATAAAAGTAAGCCGCATGGTCAGCTGTTTTGCCCTTATTACGCCTTATTAGCTTGGCATAACTAGCACCCAGGCTCAGGTGGTAACACACCTCAACGTCAGATGTCTCTGTCTCTGTGAAGTTATGTGTTCACTGGGCTACCAGGCCACTCTTCTCACAACACAATCCTAAATCGAGCTAGAAATTAAATCATTTTTAATAAGTAAAAACACAGAAAACTCCCTACAGGAATCGAACCCGGATTTTCTGCATGGCAAGTGATTATACCTATGTGCCACTGAAACCGGTAACAGCCAGTTTTTAGATTACTTATCTTACCACCCTTAAAGTGCGTATGAAATGAAAAATGTTTAGGATTTGTTTGAAAAGATCATGATAAGAAAGATAAACTTCACGTTTTGGAGTATTCAAGTCCTTAGGTTAGCATTAAGGCGCTTTCGTCATTTTGGTTTGCTTCAACACAGACAATATCTGGCAAATTAATCTATAACCAAACTTATTTAAGTTAAAAATATTTTAAGATTTGGACATGCAGCTCTATATCTTTTTATATTTTAAAATGTTCCGTCTGTTGAAATGTAAAAACAGTTTTCGCGTCAGAAGCATGCACTTTAGTGGTATTGAAAGCTAGCCGTAAAACTGGCAACTGACTTGAATGCTGTTTAGTTATTTAGATTTAGAATAACCGAAGTGCTATTTGGACTAAACAGACTGCCATTTCGTTTTAGAATCCATAAATAAGTTGCTGGCTGTTCATTTAGTTTATTTGAAACCGTGCCAGTGGTTGAAGGGCACATAGGCACTTTGTTGACGTTATTTTTCACGAAGTGGCTAAATTCCTAATACGGGGTCTCAAAAAGACTATATGCCGGACAGCCTTAAAAAACAGTTGATTAACAAAATGCGGTTAAATTTATAATAAATTGCAATATATAAAATATAAATTTCAATGAAAAGTGCTTAAATAATATACAAAATAAGTGCAAATACTGTCCCAATAAGATGAAAACAACTAAATTTACAACTTACAATCACAGTTGCAGCGGTGGTCTAGTGTCTAGTATTTTATTGTTAGAAGTAGTGGCTTCCACGTTCGAGTTTGATAACATAATATTTTATATTTTTTTTCCTGTTTCTTTTCTCTTTTAACTTTTCATTAAAATTTATTGAATATTTTGTTAATTTAAAATGATGTCAAAATCATATATTATAAAATTGCTAATAACCGTAATGATTAGCACAGAACGACATTATCGTTAACTTTGAGCCATAAACATTTCAGTTTCATGGTCTGCTCAGACTCGACAAAACCGACTATTGCAATACCGAAAATGTTTCTGAAATCGCTTGGCTTTGCTAAACAACAACGAAATAGTCGCAGCTGATTTAAATACGTTTCTTTCCATAAATTGTCAGTTTTTGACGGCTGTGGCATTTAGTTTATTTGAGACCCCTCCCGATTGTCAGGTATTTAGCAACTGCGTTATGTTTATAAAGAAAATGACGTCTGTAATTTAGTATTTCTCGAAATAAAATTTAAAAGCGTCACCAGTTGTTACCGTACTTCAATAATTTCGCAGCCTTTTTAAAAAATCAAAAATGAGAAAACTAAAAAGGACTTAGTTTTAAAATCGTGGGAATTACTTTTGACACAAGCCGTCTTGGAGCGACAAGGAAGCATATTGATGAACACGTGACACTTATGGCGCAAAACTAATAATCTCTCTTCTGTGCCCGGAAGTTATCTAACAGCCTGTACTTTCACCATTTAGTTTTTTAATCCCCAGTCCTTAGTACTTGTTCGTATTTTATACCTCAGTCCGCGTTTTATACCCAGTCGGTAGTCCGTAGTCCATGTTTTATACTGACCGGTAGGTAATGGCTACTATTAACCTATTAAACCAGTAATAACTATCGCTAAAGTGCCAGAACCTAGCTGTGTGAGCACCCATACTCTCCTTTTCACTACTTGAAAACAAAATCAAAATACCTCAGCGCGTGCTTTATGTGTAAAAAGCCATAAAAACATTCGGACATCTAATCGGACATACACATTCGGCCATTCGTGACATTTTGTTTTGCTTTATGAAAAGTTTCTATTTTCAAATCAACAATCTTGTTTTAACAAATGTCATTGATAAAATGAATCGAATTACACAGCTGCTGTCCGTTCGCCATACTTCGCTCGTTTTACTATTTGGAAACAAACATAAACTAAAATATATCAATGTGTGCTTTACGTGTGAAAGTCATTTGAACATACACACTTTTATGGTAACATTTGTTTTGTAATTTGATATGTTTTCTTTTTAAAACGATATTCTTGTTTTATAAATTTTCATTGATAAAAAGAATAGAATTACAGAGCCGTTGTTTGTTCACCATGCTGCTAACGACACAACGTTAAAGCACTGTGATTGGTCTAGTCAAAGACAAAATATCTTTAGGCATTACGTCATAAAATCTTACACTACCTACATCTCTCAAAATCACTCAACCTCCCACGGCTCTACAATGCTGCTGTCTCGCCAGCCTCGCCGTCTTCGCTCGGCTGGGGGCTCGTTGGCAACTAACAAAGATCTTTACAAAAACGAGAAACTGGAATCACAGCTTTTTTTAATTAGACTTTGAAAATGTTGTTTTCCTTTCTTTAGATAAAAATATTTCAATTCTTAACTCAGTTATCTTCTGTAAAAAAATCTGACCCCATGAGAGGATTTTAACCCGCAACCTTCCGAATATCGGGCAGAGAATCAATCCACTGAGCTGAACAAGGACTCTAAGGAAAACGAGGTTATTTAATTGTTACATTGTTATATACAGCAAAACTTGCATATGACGATATTATTCAGATCTTCCTATCTTTGAGCTTACGATTACATATGAACCTAAATACAGAGCCCTCTTATTTTAATATCTATTCCATTTTGTGTGCGAGAAAACAAATATATTCTAAACTTGCACCCTACTTTTCCACCGCTGCTATATACAAGATAATTTGCAAGAAACGATATGCAAACCTAGACTCGGCCTATCACAGGTAGCACGAGTATATAACACCATCGAAAGTTTTCTTAAAGTCTCCAAAGTAATTAAATTGTGCGAATTGTGTTCTTTGTGTAGCCCATATCGTCAATTGTTCTCACCGCACCACCGATTTGTCGCTTTCGTACACTAGCCGCATTGGTTACAGTGAACTAATGATGGAAGAACATTTGCTGAGCCATTGTTTTCAAAGCAATCTTATAAATCTACAAATAGTAAACAGTGAAACTGGTCTCAAATTGCTTTGCTGGTAACGTCATTACAGCTTGTCGCTCATAATATGTTAGTTTACCTTTTTGAGACCAATAAAAGATTACCAATATGTGGCTAAAAGGCTTTATAGAACTCTCCGTCGAAACCATCGCTTCCAAGTGGTTTTTTATTCTGTGGCGCTGAAACAATGTTGGAGCATTCTTCTACGATATACCTTCCTTATCGTTCAGTTTCGGCACATTTTCTAAGAATATATCGTCTTGCGCATAATCAGATTTTATTGAACTTGAATTATTTTCGAGTCCATAATTACTTCGGCGTTCAATTCACGATGTGCTTATATATAATTTATTTATTTATTTGTTTATTTATTTATAACAATATTTCTTTAGGAAACTCTCTCACCAGAGTGATTTTCAGAGAGGTCCTAAATAAAAAGAAATTGTTACAAATAACAATAAAAACTAAAAATGAATTACAAAATTTCCTAATTTAAAACTTACATACTATATTAAAAATACTATTTACAAAATCTAACTAACAATGTTACGCTTTTCTAGACCATAAATTTATCTTGCTTCCTCTGTTTAATTACTTTATTACATTTGTGATTGACTGCTTTATTAAAATACTACAATTATGGGCATTGTCTACAAATGTGGGTGGTACAATTATACTAACCTAGGTTTTGTTCCAACAGCCTGTGCTTGTGACCTGTAAAAACCATCAAGTCATTACATTTTAGTAATAATTAACACCATATACAATTATTTGGAAATATGTTGCAAAAAGTAATTTACTTTGACTAAAGCAAATTTGAGGAGTTAAAACATGCATAATTGGCACATTGCTTGCTGTTGTCTTCATTTTACAATTCAAGTTATTTTAATGTATTTGTAAATACGCCAAGACAATGGAGGATGCAAGGAATACTAAAAATGTGTAAGTTTCCCTCATGAAAAATTTGGGTTGGTTTTATTTAGGTTTCCAGTCGTTTGAAATTTTTAGTAAAACGAAATAAAAAACTAAAAAAGCATCGCATGGATATGAAACGGATGATATACTTAGAGTTCTAAGCGCTAGAGTTTGTCATGTCACAGGTAGCCTAAACTGTGTCTATGAACAACAAATAAAACATAATGATTTTAAATTAGAATGAGCTAACCGGAAGGCAAGATGATACACTAAAGCTGTTTCATGTTCATTTTAAACATAAGCGATCTTTATTTTTGGTAATGATATTTTTTTGGATCATTGCCACGCCATACCAAAGATCAAACCTCGTTGGTCTTCAAACTTCTATATTTATGTATGATTATCATGGAAACCTCCCCATGGCTAGAAACAAGTGGCGGTCATCGGACGTTGAGCTACCAAAATTTGCTAACGTCCAATGGAATTCCAGCTATGGCCGGATTTTTATCGTAAATAATATCAATTTACGGCAACAATAAAAAATAAATATTGTGCTTGATAAATTGTCCCATAATATCAAAAACGTTTTGTTAAAGGTCAGTTTGAACTGATAAATCTACGGAAGTAAATTTGTGTTTTGCACAAGTGATAACTCGGTAAAGTAATTGCTGCGGAGCGAGCAAAGCGAACGAGCACCAATTTATAATCAAAATGTAGAAAAAATCTACATTTCATCTGTTAGCTGTTTTAACCAGAATTCTTTGCATTTTACAAATGGAATTATATTGATAAAAATTTGAAAATAGAAAAAAAAAGCAAATTTTGAAAATATATTATTTTCTAACTTTATCTGTTATCGTTATTTTTGTTTCTTCATATCAGTAATCTGTTTCAATTAGCCTTTGCCTTAAAATATGTTTAGTTTCATATACTGTACTTTGAAATTGTTAATATTTTAAAACAGGTATAAATAAAACAATCTTGCATCTTGAATACCTTGTTATGTTGTAGATAATACATCCTTTCAGTGTTGATATCAACAAACAATCAAGTGCGTAATCTAGTTGTACTACCTCCGAATCACACTTCTGGACAACCTCATTTAGATGAGGAAAGGAAAATGCTTTGTTCACTAGATTAACGCTAACCTGTGTTAAAACAAAATGGAAATTTATATACTAATTAATCACAAATCAAAAAAACTTGTATCTTACTCTATTTCATTACATATATAACAAGAATTCTATGCAATAAATATCTATTGTAAAAATATCTATGCTCTATATTTCACCGGTGAAA